>JAJJMC010026446.1:658625-682551 GCA_023531435.1 Papaver californicum
TGATGTCGATAGAACGAACAATAAATGAATATTCATGAGTTATGTTTCATTTCAGTAATTAAATAGAAATAGTGGTGGATACTGAAAAACCCTGGTTACCGACTCTCCCATTAGATTTATTTTTATTAGTTTAGTCCGTTTTATTATTTTATTATTTTATCTAAAAATCCAAAAATATTGTTTCTGGTTAGGTTATTAGAGATATTAATTGCAGTATTTCCCCGCTCTCTGTGGGTTTGACCCGTACTTGCCGTTGTCTACCAGTTAGACGCCGTGCGATTGCGGTTATTTATAGAGGGTAATATAAAATCACATCATTAATCAATGCATTTGTTTAGTTATCTTTTTATTTAAATTTATAAAATCCTTCCACATGAATTTCTTTGTTTTTAGCACATAATTCGTTTAGCAACTATATATATTATCATCAATCCTTGTGGGAACAACCCGTATTTTTCGCTTCTACTTTGTAGACGTCGTGTCATTGCGGCTATAGGTTTTAGCCTATCAAGAGCAAGTCCAGTGGGCATAGAAAATTGACAGATTTGCCAATTTTTTGTCCACGGTTGGACTAGCAAACATGCAAAGTGGATGGGAAAACCCTCAAATATGAGGGTTTGCCAAACCTATCTCAGGTTGAATCGAAAGTCTTAACCTGAGACGATCGTCTCAAGTTGAGACGATCGTCCTAACCTGGGAGAGACTCGGGTTAAGACGACCGACCTAGGTTGAGCCGACAACGACTAGTTCACAAACAATTCTTATGTCACTCCCTATAAATTCAACCAATTTCAACTCCAAAATCACACCTTTTATACCAAAAATTATACTTTCACTTCAATCTTAATATTTCCATCTCAAACTCTTAATCTCAAAATTTTTAGAAAAAAATGGCAAAAATGGCAAAAATTGCAACCCAACTTGATTTTTCAATCCAACTTTATTTTTCGGGAGTTATACTCGAAGATGCTGTTAGTAAGACATGTGATGGTTATAAAAAAATAGAGAATAATAAAAAGCAAATAGGTCTTCGAGTTTTAGATGTTAACCAAATCAAATCTGCAGCTATAAGAAAAAGAAGAGTTTAAGGAAAGAAAAAAGAATACAAAGAAAATTTGAAATTTAACCGTAGTACTGCTCACAAAAACCAAGGAAAATCTTCTCAAGAGCGCATCGATTGGAAGTTATGTCAAATGAAGATAAACAGGATGCCAAAGATTGTCCGAGATTTTTATTGAAGTGCTTATTTAAGTTTTTACTGCTCTAGTTTATATCTTATAAAAAAATGCATAGTTTAGTAAATTAATGTAATTGAGATTAGTGTTTTAATATAATTTTAGTTAATTTAGTCAAATTATTAAGCTTGATTATTCCTTTTGAAATCAAATTACATTTAATTAAAATTAAAAATTGCATTAAAAGAGGTTATTGTTAAAATCAAATTATATTTAATAAAGTTATTGATAAATTAAAAAATAGCCATTGGATTAAACCTAGATGAAAGGCTATGATCGAAATTATAAATTATACATAGACCATTGGATTAAAGAAAAGTTAAAGGCTGGGGTGATACTAAAATGTAGTCGTTGTCGTAGCGAAATGAGACGACCGGCCTAGGTTGAGCCGATAACGGCTAGTTCCATAAAATAGTTCTATAGATTCAACTGTTTTCCTTTTTCACTTCCAAAATCACACCTTCTTCAACTTTTACACCAATAATTTTCCGAGTAATGGCTCAATCGTATACTAATCCTACGGAGTTTATCACAGATGAAGATCTATCTCTATATAAAGATTTTATAGTATGTTATCCGGCTAGGGGTGCGAAACGACGACAAAATGTTTTAGTGAGTATAAGTTATTGGAGCAAAACTTATGAAAACATCTACACTGACACCGGTAACCCGGATAACCGTAATGTAACTGGGTTGTTTTGTCGATATCAAACTATAAGAAAATAAGTGGAAGAATTTATAACTTTAGTCCGGGTTGTCAATGGATATCGAGTAAAGGGTGAAACCAATGCTTAAGTTGTATTTGTGAGCTCGAGAAGAATGGCGAAGAAGGAAAAGAAAAAGTTTTACTTATGCAGCTCATTACGCAACCCTTAAGGATTTTTTGATAACACGTATGGGATGTTAAAAAGTAGACATACTACTTGAGAAAGACGTTGTTATAAATTTTAATCGATTGTGAAATATAATTTAATACTAGTTTCCTTTTTATAGATTAGTTCTAGGGTGTGTTTGGCACTGAAGAAGTTGAGAATGGAGTTCGGTCAACATGAGAAATCAAGGGAGAAATTCAAATCCAAAGGTATTTGGTACGGATGGAATTAGAATTCTAGGGAGTTGTAAATTTGGAAGGATGAAATTCATTTTATAGGTAGTTTGAATTCTAGGTAGTTGAAACTCCCTAGAATTTGAACTCCATCCATGCCAAACGCATCCCTAATTATATAAATAGAGTTAATCACAATTTTAATTATAAATATTAAATAAAAAATAATTATAACTACTCTAGCCCACTCCATCTCCAGTTATAAGTGCCCCTGCATTAAACTCCCAAATCCTTGATTTGTTCCTGTAGCTTGAGGTCATGTACTGTCAGGACAAGAAAATTCCGCCTCCGGTGTTATGCGCTGGGCAGGCCAGAACTCCCCGATGCATGGCTTGAAAGACAGTAACCGGGTCTTAAAGCTTAACTTTTTGCTGGCAAATGCAGGTAGATTTGTCTCTCCGGGCATGCTTTCCAAGCATGATACTCGAAACGTAGTTTTCATACTGCTCAAACTCACCCATTGTTCTGCTAAGGGCTGAAGGGTATACAAGGCAATGGTGATGCCTTTGGCATGCATCACTTGCTTAAGACCATTCTTCAGGTCTAAGTCATGCCTTGGACTAACACCTAGGCCATTTCAGACCTATTTTTTTCTTCCTCAACTCTGCTTCAACTAAACGCTGGGTGCATGCACTGATCCTGCTCATGCCAAGAGTGTAACAACCAGGCGTATTCCGTTCATACTGTATGGCTTGATAGGAAGTATAAACATCCATCAAATGGAATGAAACTACCTCATCAAGTGCGGCAACAATCATCTATTGCATAGCATTACCGAGCCAGATGATATAAGTTACCAAAGCGTCGTAATCATCTCCAAATTAGATGATATGAGAGACAAGATGCTGCACCTCAATGCATTGTATTGCGGCTGCCTACGTACCAACCCGTACCTTGAAGGGATCAAGAATGACCGTAGTTCATCCTAATAGGGACAAGCAACTTAAGCCTGTTAAGGCAAAGCCAACATCGAAAAGGGTCAATCGCTTCGAAAGGATATGCTTTGGCATATATAATCTGCGTCCAAAACTTTCCAATAAGATGTAGCAAGGCCAAAGGCCAAGCGAAGCCTAGTCTGCATAGGCCAAAGGACTTTCGTAAAGTATGTACCATCATATGCATAACTATCGCTACTTAGCATGCATAATGTATTCTCGAGTACCCAACATGGATGAATGATGCTTTCGCATAATTCAAGCTTGCTTGGGTAAGCTATAAGCATATTGATGCTTAAGCATTAAGTATGCACCAAGTATAAGCCACATCGCATATATGTGCATTACCGCCCATGCACATTCAACCAAAGCTCCCTCCATGTATATGTCTTATTCGCATTTCCATATGTTTGTAATAGAAGGATAAGGGAAATCCATCGACTTCACTTTTTAATAGTGCATACTCGGGTACATATCACGGATTAGTGAAGCTTCCTGGGGTACGCGTCCTCGGGTATATTTCACAGCAATTAGGATGCTTGCTTGGTAAGCATCATCGGGTATGCTTCATCGATTTCCAACCAACGTCTCCTCCTTATATATGTTTTATTAGCATTTCTATAAGTGCACATAAGGAGGGTATATGACATTCATCTACTGCACTTTTTAGTGATGCATTCTCGGGTATGCATCACGACACAATAGTGCCTCAGCACTATGATGCGCTCTCGGGGTACGCTTCATGAATTTCCAACCAACACCTCCTCCCAATATATATCTTAATAGCATTTCTACAAGTGGATGTAAGAAGGGTAGATGACATTCATCTACTTCACTTTCTAGTGATGCATTCTCGGGTATGCATCACGGCATAATAGTGCCTCAACACTATGATGCGCTCTCGGGTACGCTTCATGAATTTCCAACCAACACCTCCTCCTTATATATGTCTTAATATCATTTCTACAAGTGGATATAAGGAGGGTAGATGACATTCATCTACTGCACTTTCTAGAGATGCATTCTCGGGTATGCATCATGGCACAATAGTGCCTTAGCACTATGATGCGCTCTCGGGTACGCTTCATGAATTTCCAACCAACACCTCCTCCTATAAATGTCTTAATAGCATTTCTACAAGTGGATATAAGGAGGGTAGATGACATTCATCTACTGCACTTTCTAGAAATGCATTCTCGGGTATGCATCATGGCACAATAGTGACTTAGCCCTATGATGCGCTCTCGTGTACGCTTCATGAATTTCCAACCAACACCTCCTCCTATATATGTCTTAATAGCATTTATACAAGTGGATATAAGGAGGGTAGATGACATTGATCTACTGCACTTTCTAGTGATGCATTCTCGGGTATGCATCACAGCATAATAGTGCCTCAGTACTATGATGCGCTCTCGGGTACGCGTCAAGGCCATTTGTGCCTTTCCCGGGTAAGGGTCATTTTTGACTTGTGATGCATTCTATAGTATCCATCACGCATAATAGTGCCTTAGCACTATAATTCAAGGCCAATGCATCCAGACTCTGATGCATTCATAAGTAAGCTTTATAAGCTTAGGATGAAGCTTCATCCCATGTCATGACGCGTCCCATAGTAAGTGTCAAGCAAAAATTGCTGGTGTTACATGTACCATTAGGTCCTCCACCTTGATTTACAATTCATGGACAATATTTCTTCATCTGGAGAGGCATTGAAGTTTAATAATCTTTTATAATCTTGATGATTTTGTTGAATGGCCTGACGATATGCAGATTGTTGAACTAGACTCACTGGAAAACATGAAGATTGTGACCCGGGAGGTACTTGTGACTTTGGCACTATTTACCGAGATAATGGAGTTCTGTAATGGTGAGAAAAATTTGGACTTAAGCTCATGGATTCCGCCATTACCCGTAACTGTTGTTGGTACATACGTCTAGTTTCCATATCTCTTAACTCCATTTGATTCAATTATTCTATCAATTTTCCTTGACTGGACAATGTGCATATATAAGAATTAGGACGTTACAGACCTTGTGAGACAATTGGAAGTATTTGATGCTCTTCGGCGAGATTAAAAGTCTCTAGATACCAACTCAAAACTAGCAAATCAGACCCAGCCGATAAAGAAGAAAGTCTAGAAGGTCCTCATGAAGGGACTGATGACGAAGAAGCTTCTGCTGAAGGATAACCGGTGAAAGTTGGAATCACCGGTGGTGGTTTTGTTGGAACATCAAATTTCAGTAATGCTTTACCTATTGCGACAAAATCCATCCCATAGATGTTTAAAACTTCTTCACCAATTATCGTCTTTGTAATCGATTTGAACCATCTGTCGTACTGGTATTCGTCATAACGGGTGAATAATGTCTCATTCCTTCTCCAACCTTTTCTCTTCAATGTTGTGTATTTTGATCCAAGGACGGTAGCAAGTCGAGGCCTAACAAGACTATAGAGCACCATGCGCTGGAGTGAAAAATCTCTGATCCTTTGGGCTTCGACACCCCTTAATTTCTCAAAATCCTCATATAACATCCAAATAACATTATGTTTGTTCATAATCTGCATTTGGTATCTCCTCAGATGCATATTATCTCGCCCAATTTTTCTTCTTCTTTTGGATGTCAGTTACCTCCTTCATACCTTACTATAATTGGGAAAAACTTTCTGGTGTAGCCAACAAGTCTTGGTAGACCAATATTGGAATATGTATACCACCAAAGCTGAACTAAATAACATACAATTAGTTTGACTTGCTAAATATTTGTAAACTTATTTAAATCCAGATGATTTTATTATCATATTTACCTCAAGGAGGCCCCATACACCTTTGATGCTTGACGAACCTAAGCATGCGATATCGATACTAACGTACAACTCGGCTAATATAGCGGACCCCCAATCATATATGACAGCCTTTTCGATATCTCGCAAAGCCTCTAGCCATCCTACTTGAGTACTAGCGGTTGAGTTTGGAAAAAAACATGAACCAAATAACCATAAAATAAAAACCTTAGCAATTTGTGTAGCGTTGTCAGGATCATATGTTCACGAATTAATATCACCATATAATTCGTTGACTACAAATGCTTTTAAACCAGAATTAGGAATTCCACCACTTCTTAACACCCTATGTGTATGTAGATGGTGGGTTTTTGACAAGGATAAAATAGTAAATTATCTTTCAAGACTCGTGTCTAAGAAATACTAACTAAAAAATTCTGCAAAAGAATTCTTGAATAGGTGTTTGTTGCTACCCTCTCTCAGCCGCTTAGCCCTGTCCTCTGTGTATGTACGACCAACTATATACATGATCAAATTGATGAATTTAATCAATATCCATTTCTATACAAAATTATTAGAATGACACTGGTGCTTGCTACAACATTCCCAGATGATTTATGATTTTTACATAAAATCTCAAGCTCCTAGATGGATTGTCCACTAGTATAGAGCAATTTGAGTATTATTTAGTGCTAGATTCCACAACTGAATTCCCAAAAACTTATATGTTAATATTCACACAATATTAACCTATTAAAACACATGTATAGCTCTATATATGGATTTATTTGATTTAAGTACCATAGTTGTACTTAAATTCAAAGTAAAAATTATGACAAACACCATCTCATAGCTTCTACTAGCTAAAAATCCCACCTCAGTCGCATTAATCCTTTGCTTAAAGAGACAACTAATGCAAATGAGTGAAATAATTCAATTTAGGGTTTTGAAACATACTTATAAACGTGTCAAAAGCGTGTCAAAGTATTTTCAAACCCTAATTAGGTTTTGAAAACATAATTCACAACACTTATAACATTGTAAAAAAAGCGAGTCAAAAGTATTTCAAACCCTAATTAGGGTTTGAAAATAGATTCACAACACTTTCAAACTTTGTAAAAGTATGTTAAAAGGGTATCTTCCAACCCTATTTAAGGTTTGAAAATAGTTTTGTAATACTTATAAACGTTGCAAAAGTGTATCAAAAGGTTTCAAACCCTAATTTCGAAAATAGGAAACAACCCTAATTTTTCAAACACGTCTTGTCCTTCTTGCTTTCTAGAGCAAGGCTTGCACGACTTCTTTCCTAGCATGGACATCATGCTTCTCTTCAAATGTTTGGTGTCTTTACTATTTTGCCCTCAACATGTGAGGCTGAGCAGAAGAGTAAAATGCGAGGCTCTTGTCGTCTGGCCAAACACTTTCAAACCCCAATTTTTGAAGAGGGAGACGTTTCTACCTCTCTTGCTTCCAACATACATGCCTTATCCAAGTATTTAAGCTTTGCGTGACTACTCCTAAGTAAAAAACTCGTGTGCTTCCATTCAAAAGCCAAGTTTACATAACTTGTTGCTTGACAAAAATTGATAATTTTACTCTTTTACCCTCAACGTGTGAGGCTGAGTACAAAGAGTAAAATATGAACGTCTTGTTTCTTGTTAAAAATTCACGTCTTGTCTCCTATCAAAATTAGACGTCTTGCTTCTTGTCAAAAGGTAACATTTTACTCTTTTACCCTCAATGTATGAGGCTAAGTACAAAAAGTAAAATGTGAGACTCTTGCTTGAACACCAAAATCGGTCACTTTTCTTCCTCCTTCATGTGAATACCATAGCTTTACGCTCCTCCACTCCCTTTCATGTGAAGACCAAAATCAGTCACTCCTCCTCTACCTTTCATGTGAGTACCAAAGTTTGGTGCTCCTCTCTTTTTTTTTCACATAAACTTGGCAAATTAGGGTTTTGACAAGCTTCAAAATCCTAAACTATACTAGGCCTCTCATTTATATTTTCATATGAGGCTTCACATATAATTTTTCATGCTCAGCAACAAAAAATTACTTTTACAAAATAAACATGTCAATGCAAAATTGACTAAGATGGACACACTGCTCCATATTCACACATAAATACATATTTCTAGTCAGCTAGACTCATCATCTAGTCAAGCAAGACATGTTTTAGTCTGCTAGAGTCATCAGCTAGTCAGTCAAGACTTGTTTTAGTCTGCTAGACTCATTAGCTAGTCAAGCAAGACAAGTCTTTAATCAAGAGGCCCATTAAACAGGTCTCAATTGATTTAACATTAGTAGTGCTTAATACTATAATATTACACGAGACATCAAATATCACAAATGGGGGGATACTAATTAGGGTTTTGGTCTGGCGGTCTACGACATGTGGTGCAGCAGTGCTCCCACTAAAAGAGATACTAATTAGGGTTTTGTTACGGTTCGACCGTTGTCGCATCAACTTGGGACGACTGTCCCAACCTGATACGATTGGCTCAGATTGAAACCATTTTCCCACTGCCAAAATATGGATTTTCCCACCCGTCTGGCATAAAAAATGGGCAAATTTGCTAAACCCCACTGGATTTGCTCTACTGTATTTTTTTTAATAGGAAAAAAAATCTTATTTAAAAAACCAATCATGAACCAACATAGAGTTTCTCCCGAAAGAGAGTTTCCAACCATACAGGGAAATTTGCTCCACAGAAAAATTGGCTACCACAATGCATAACTTCCTTAGATAAGCAATGGCAACTTTATTTGTGTCCCTTGGGACATGAGTGTAGACCTAACTACTAAAACTCTTAAGCAATTCCTTACAATCCATAATAATGGAATTATTAGTCCATCTAAGAGATCTTATTCTACCATTTATAGCCAAGACTACATTCAAACAATCTCCTTCCAAGTGCACCTTTTGAATGTTGTTTCTTTTCTCCCACTTAACAACCTCTAACATAGCTATAGCCTCCACTTGTTCCTCGTCCTCCGCTATTCCTGATATACACCACGTTCCATGGTAGTTCCCTGCAGCATCAAAAAAAATTAAACCAGAGCCCATAGTTTTTTCTTCTTTATAGAAAGATGCATCAAAATTAATTTTCATAAAATCACATATTGGAGTTGTCCATCTAATTGTCTCTCTATTTGAATTAACAGTCACCCAAGTAGCTCTTTGTTTTCTTAAATGTTCATTCCAATCCATCATCTCTCTTTTGACAGTTCTAACCACAACATCTACTTGCACCGTGTGTTATCAAAAACAAAAGAACATCTAGCTTTCCATATATTCCATAAAGTATACCCTGCAATGATAACCATACAATCCTGAACAACACCACTTGTGAACCACTTGGCAATCCGGCTCTTGATGGTCTGTCCACCTATAATCTCTGTAATATTAGATTGAACTGCACTCCAAACCTGTTTACTTATGCAACAATGTATTAGTAAATGATTAACAGATTCAATATCATTATTGCAAAGCGAGCAAATAGAGCTAATACTTGAAACATGCCTAGCAAGTCTTTCCCCAACAGGAAGACAATTGTGGACACATTTCCACAAGAAATGTAAGATTTTTGGCGGAAGAGAAGCCTTCAAAAATCTAAAATAAGGGAATTGCAGCTGATCAGCCACATAACTAGGATTATGAGAAGCACTATTTATCACTCTATAGGCAGACTTAACGGAGAAGATACTATTATGAGAGGGAATCCATCTCATTTTGTCTTCTCCCTTGATAGGTATTTTAATCTTACAAACCTCTCTTACTGTTTCACTATCAAACAACACATTCAACATATCCAAATTCCAAGTTATAATTTCCTGTATAATAAGTTGATCGACAGTTCACAAGGCCATAGACCTAAATCTCGAATCCACCAACTCAGTCCTATCTGGTATCCACCTATCATCCCATATAGAGATTCTCCTACCATTTCGAACCTCCTAGTAATAGTGTTCCTTAATAATCCCCAAGCCAGCATAAATCCCTTTCTAAATCTATGAATCATTGTTATTAGGAGTATAAAGGGGTTAAAAATATTTATGTTTAAAATTCTAGCACATAAAAAGTCAGAATCACACAACATTTGCCAAGCTAATTTAATAAGAAGAGCAATATTCAAGTCATCAGTTTTTTTAATGTTGGCATAAAACTCTTACAAAGCGCTCCTTTTCATATAAAACCCTAGCAAAACCACCCGAAGTTTTTTTGCACGGAAGAACCAAGTAAAAACTCGAAACCACACACCCTTAAATTTCCCGCGTCATGGCTAATCATCAGCTCGACAACGAGATACTTCGTGGATTTGAGCTTCGTCTTCTTCGATGTACTCTGCCATCATCATCATCACCACCACCACCTTTTACAACTGCTACTACACCTTCTTCATCTTCTCCTTCTACAGCAGCAGAAAACGGAGATGAGAAAACTCTATACGAATTAATCGATGAAATTATAAGTTTAATCGAGAATGGAAACTATCTTCAAGCTCTTTCATCTCGAGCTGTGAGTCTCCTCATCCACGATTCATATCAGAACTCCATCGATTCAGTTGAAAATTTCTACAATCAAGTTGATGCTACCATTGAATCCTTTCTATCTAATCCACTCGAAGAAGTCGATGATGAATCAAACTGGTTTTCCAGGGCTTTGCTTGTCATGTGTATTGCCGTTGCTGCTTTCTTGGCTTTCACACAAATCAATCTCACAGGGTTAGTTAGTTCGTTAGTTACCTATTTACTTCCGATGTATAAAAATGATTGAATGGTTGAATGATTGCAACTATTTTTTGCAGTCCTTTGGAGAATTTTTCTTTGTTTCCTTTGGCATGTTTGGGGTCGAAAGAAGTCAGCTGTGGAAGGGAATGGGATATGTGGGCGCGTAAACAGCTCATGTCCACGGGTTCTGATTTGCACGGAAAATTTTCGCTTTTGCAGGTATTCTATATTCTTTTCATTCAGATTAGAATACATTAGCCCAACATATAATGTTGTGTGCAAAATGTGTGTTCGTTTAGTAATATACGAGGCTTGGTTTGGTTTAGATGGGGATATTATTATGTATTTTATTATCCTTGTTTTAGTTGATTCCGAGTTCTTAAAATTTGATGCGAACTATCTATGTTGTTTACAGTACATAGTGTTTGCAAAAATGTTGCTAGTCAAAACCAAAGATCTATCGTTTGAGAGGAAGAATTCTTTTTGTGGTGGAACTAGAACCCTTTCATGGTGGTTGTCGAGACTCATTCTCCTGCAGCAGAGGATCTCGGAGGAGCTATCATCCTCATTGTTTGATGCATTGCAAGTGTTGATGCGGGATACCCTAGACCATTTTGGTAAATTGGAGAGCATAAGTAGTTATTGGGGTGCTCAGTTACATGAGGGAGAAGCATTAGATGTTCTGTCAGCTGCTCATTTACAAGCAGGATTAATAGAATATACATATGGTCGGATTGATCATTTCAGGTCAGAATCTAATTTTCTGTGACACTAATTATCACGTTATCTCTTTCTATCATGTTTTATCTATGTTATGTTATGTCATGTTGTTTGTTATTACAGAAAAAAATTATTTACTTTTGATTTTGAGACTTCAAACTAGATGTTCCTGCCATATATGAGGTTACATTGAGCTATTATC
Organism: Papaver californicum; assembly: GCA_023531435.1. NCBI lineage: Eukaryota > Viridiplantae > Streptophyta > Magnoliopsida > Ranunculales > Papaveraceae > Papaver > Papaver californicum. The sequence continues at coordinate 670,343 of JAJJMC010026446.1, forward strand.
ATCTTTCACCATGAAATTGCTTCCATATCATCCCAGACAATCTTAAAAAGTTCAACTATTCAGTGCTGTCGTTTATGTTGTTTCAACTTGCAATTCTGAATATTTTGCTGTTGGTAACATCATTCTGGTTTGAAGCATTTGTTTCATGTCATCGACATTCTGTCATTGCCATTCAATGGCATAATCATTCTGTTGTCTAATTATATATATATCAAGAGAGTGTCTATTTAAAAAAGTTCAAGCCGATTGTCTTCTGTATCATTTTTCTCTCTGTTAAGGCGATTTTCTCTTCAGTGAACATCTCAAGTCTGCTGAGATAGCATCCGGACTACAGCTTTCGGTCACTGGCATGCTTGGCTTTCGGACTGTACATCAGGTTTCTCTTCAAACCATATCAGCCTAAAACTTTTTCATTGGTTAACATTTTCTTTCTTTTATATGTTATTTCCTTTGTGCAGGAGCGACCTGTGTCCCTAAGGGTGCTTGTTGCAAACTCCAATTCATCTAAACCTCATGATATAACTCCCACAACAGGCAAGGGAGATGTTACTAGTTCTGGTGACTGTAGACCGAGTTCAAATTCTTCCGAAACCTATGGGGTGTCTGACATATTAATGACCCCAAAACTTTTAGATGATAGGAAAGTTTCTGAAATCGGTGCAAGTGACGCTAAAGCTGGTGGGGCTGCTAATACTCCATTGGGGGAAATTCAACAGGCTGTAGTCCTGGTACAATGCCTTCTCATATCGAAAAGTAGCCGCGAGGCCGAATTTGAGAGTAAGCTACTTGAACTTTCAAATAGCTTCTCTATCATGCTCGTTGTCGAAGTACGTACGGAGTCCATTGTTTGTGCTCTTCCATTTTTGTTATCAGAAATTTTTCTAAAGTGTGAAAGTCCTTAATTTCATAATTTGCCTTTTTCGTAGTTCCCAATTAGTATTTGGTTGTTGTCGTCGTAGGTTACTATCTTATTATTACCTAATATAAAAGTGCATACATTTCATATTCTTTCTTATACTCACAAATATTCTGAGTTGACATAATTTAATTTACGAAAATTGGTCTTCTGTTTGTGGAACAAATTTTTTTTTTTGATTTGGCTTAAACACACCGTCTAATCTGACTTCAAGAGAAGTTTTAAGAACTATGTTGCTTCAATAACATGAATGTAAGATTTTCACTTCGACGACAGCATATGCACACAGTGCACAAAGTCCCAAGATGGAGTGTATAATATGTACATGCTTCAGAGTTTAGCTTCATGCCTTCCAATGAATATGGATGCAACAAAAATCTTAAACCTTGTAATGCGTGTAATAGGTTATCACTTCTAGGCTTAAGCTTAGGTTTTTCTGTGTTTTCTAATTGTCCTTCAACCATACAGAATGAAGTGTGTGTTCTTCAAGCACATTTCATTTTCTTACTTTGTCAATGTGCTTTAGTCTAGTTCTCCCTCTAGTTTGTCTGAATCAGTTCTATAGTAACAATAAACTCCAGCTTTTAAAATGATATATTTTGAGAAGTTTTGTTCTTTCTGTCCTACAAACTGTGAAAACTTCCAGATTTAGTCGGCGTGGTCATCTTTGTGTATATATGTTATGTCTTTGACAAACGAACAAACACACAAACACACAAAATAATGCTTTACATGATAAGGTTAATATCTCTTTGAGTGTTATGTTACACGGCTAGCCAATGTACTATTGAGTATGTGATCTTTTTTGATTTTTGATATGTGATCTATGTTTAACTTATATAACTCGTATTGCGGTATTGGGATTTCAGGATGGGACATGTCCCCCTACATTGAGGCTATTGATGCTCAGCAGTTATCATACTTCATAGTAAGTCTCTAAAATTCTAATATTTCATACTTCCCTGCAGATTTTACATTCTTTCCTTTTAGAGGATCTTTTTTTGGTTTGTAAATGTTATAGTTGCTGTGTAGTAAAAAGCGGCGCCTAGGCAAGGCCGCCTAAATTTTTTGGGCGTTTTCCCATTAGGCGGAAAAGCGCCTAGGCTGCGCTTTTGGGTGCTTTTCTCATTAGGCGGCCTGGGCCTGGGCGCCGCCTTAGGTCTAATGAGTAAAAACAGTAATATTTTTTTTAGCTAAATCAAAGGGTAAAAAGTAAAACAGTAAGAAAAGTGAGATTTTTGTGAATAAATCCTTCAAATCTTGATTCTTCTTCTTCTTAATCTTTTCCTACTTGTTTATACATTTGTGTAAATTTTATGGCTCTAGGGTTTATGTAAATAAAAAGAAATATGTCTTGAAGAAGACGACTACGACCTTATAAAATTAGATTTTTGACATGTATATATATATTTTTGTGTGTATTTATATATAACTAATCCCTGAGTAGTCCTTCTAGGCGCCAGGCCTCACCCAGCAGCCTGGCACCCGCCTAACAACTTCTGCTACATAGTATGGTTGTGACTTGTGATGTCGCACTGGTTTACTGTTCAAATATCTACATTGTCTTTTCACATGTGATATAGTAACCATTGAACTTTTGTTTCTCTCCAAGATCCGGCGTTTTTGTGACTTGTTACGGATCCGGTGGGAGTCCAGTCGTAGCCGCACAAAGGAGCGTTCACTGATGATGATGGACAAACTGGTACTTGTTTACAATTTAGCTCCACTCAAAATTCTGAGGGGTTTGCTTATCATGTACTTTTGGTTCCTGATCTTTCCTTTATAAGAGTATTAAATTTTGTCAGAAGTTTCCCAGGTGTCTACCACTTTTGTATTGACTCTTCCAGGACGCGTGTTTTAGGTTCAGGGTATTTATAAATCTTCTCCTGGGGCAGCAGATAGGATTCGATTATCTTATGAGGTCTACGTCCCTACAATTCCAGCATTACGGAAGTATGTCTATTCCTACGATTGGTGTCTTATTTGTAGGAATAGTTGACGATCCATAGCCGTGAAACTCTCTAACCATTTGTTCATTTTTGCCTAATAGAGAACATGGTGAGCTTTTAGTCCGGTGTGGTTTGATAGGAGAAGCACTAAAGATATTTGAGGATCTGGAGCTATGGAATAACGTAATTGATTGTTATTGGTACGACAAAGCACTTAGTTGTAATCTGGCTGTATTTTTATTTTAGTATTTCGATGTTCATGCTCTCAGGCACTTGAATTCTCATGTGTTCAGCCTAATAGAAAAGAAGGCTGCAGCTGTTGAGCTCATCAAGGAGCGGCTATGTGAACTGCCCAATGATCCAAGGTTATGGTAAGTGTAACCTGAAATTACATATATAACTTTTCTGTTTTAACTGGCTAAATCAAACGTTCATTGTCTACTCTCACCTAGTGAATTTTCAAAGTAGGCTCAGAAAATTGATAGCATTGTATAGTGTATACAATTTGATAAAGATCTCATTGACCTTTATTCTTTTCTGAATTGAAAGACCACGGAACAGATATCATCATATCAATGGAAATAGAAAATACAAAGTAACGTCACCTTGATGATATCATTTTATACAAATCGAGCAGTTGTTTTGTAGATCATACTGAAGTGTAGGGATTAAGACTCCTACCAACTTTGATGGCGAAATTAAGCATGGGACTAATCTGTAGCTAATCTTACAATAGAAAAACAGCTGGAAGTAAAATATAAAACAACTTAAGCACATCACACATTTGATTTGGTAGTCTTAGCTCAACGAATGTTCTTACTTTATTTTGTGCCATAATTGACAAACTATCATCATATGTGTATCTTCACTTGCACTAAATGGCTTTTGTTCCAGGTGCTCACTTGGTGATGTTACAAACATTGATGCTCATTATGAGAAGGCATTGGAAGTTTCAAATAACAAGTCGGCTCGTGCTAAGGTGATCCAGCTTCTCTACAGCCAACCTGACACAAGTGTTGTGCTCATTTGTAATGATTGTTTTCTCATTTTTGTTTCTTGATTGACAGAGGTCTCTTGCTCGTAGTGCTTATAACAGGGGGAATTACGAGGAATCTAAAACCCTGTGGTATTATGTTTCTAAGAACCTCACATTCATTCTCTAATTAGCTTCTCCTAATCTTCATGTGGTCTTCTGGTCTTAAGTGTGGGACCAACTCTTATGTGTCTCATTTTAGGGTATCTGCAATGGCCTTGAATTCTTTGTTTCCTGATGGTTGGTTTGCACTTGGAGCTGCTGCATTGAAGGTAAAAATAGTAGTCAAACTCTAATGTTGAAAAACATAAGATAACCATAAGAATAGGCGTTTTCAGTAGGATGGTAGTCCTAGGCGAAAGGTTACCCATTCTCATTCAGTGTTCATTCGTTGTTTGGCAATTGGGTTAACTGGGTCAGGGAAACTGGTCAAACATCGTTATAGATTTATAACTTTTTTCTGATTGTGCAGGCTCAGGATATTGACATGGCATTAATTGGCTTTTCTCGTGCCGTTGAACTTGATCCTGATAATGGAGAAGCTTGGAACAATATTGCTTGCTTGTATGTTTAGCTTCTTGATGTTACTTTTCTCATTTCCAATGTTAACTAATTAATATCGGATCCTACATGGAGGAGTTGATGCGATTTATAAATTTTAAGATTTGAGTAACCAAATTATGTAACAGCGATGAAAATGGACCTATTCCATCACAACTGTTCAGACACTTATAACTTCTGCCATTTTAAAACTCCTTTCAGGCATATGATGACAAAAAGCTACAAGAAGGCCTTCACCGCATTTAAGGAAGCCCTTAAATTTAGGTTTTTCTTCACTCTCCCTGCATCCCATCCTTGATCTTTTCTTTTTCTTCTTTTTCTTGTCCTTATCCTCTGTCCAAATTTTGAGAAGCTATTGGCTTGTTCACATGTTTATTTTCAACCGGCAGACGGAGCAGTTGGCAAATGTGGGAGAATTTCAGCCAAGTTTCTTTTGAGATAGGTAACCTCAGGCAGGTAAAGTGTGTTCTTGGCTTAGGTTTTACTTTATTTCTATCTGAAAGAAGGGCACATAGTTTCTCTTGTATTATTACTATAAGAAGCTTTTGGTGCGAATTACTTGTTAGAGCCATTCCTTTTTATCCAGCATGTTTAATGAGTACACATTTGAATATGGGTAGAAACACCTCATCCTAATTAATCATCCCCTCTCTCGTGTATATGTGATTTACATGGCGAAGTATGTGTATCACCTGAGGAAAATATATAGTGTCTGTGTAAGAGTAAGGATAGCAAATGAATGCTCAACTGCTTGATGGCATCTTTTAGGCATTGGAAGCTACAAAGAAGGTACTGGATACGACAAATAATAAAAGAATGGACGTGCAATTGCTGGAGAGGGTTATGGTTGAGATTGAAGCACAAGCTTTGGAGCACAGTTGTGCTCCTTCAATAGGCAATTCATCATCACCAGACCCTGACGCGACGAGGTCACTAGAGGCTGGTCATTTGGTGGAACTCCTTGGGCATATTATTCAGCAGGTACCTTTTCCTGAACCCTTGTAATTTGATGTAATTTTGGTGTATCCCTGTTTTCAACTCTTTCCTTGTATCCTCCTTGTATGTTCTGTTTAATTGTATGTTCTGTTTAATTGTATGTTCTGTTTAATTCTCATTGATCTAGTACAGCTTGTCCGAGGTGGTGGTGGGGAAAATATTTGGGGTCTGTATGCAAGGTGGCATAAACTTAAAGGGGATCTCACTATGTGTTCAGAAGCCCTTCTGAAGCATGTCAGATTCTATCAGGTAAGTTTGATTGATGTAAAATAAACAGCACTATTTAGTGAAGAAGGTTGTTTTCTCTTCCTTTTTAAGGCATGTTTGTCATCTGTATAACACAGTACTTATAATACACTCGATTTTCAGGGAGCTGATTTGTGGAATAACATAGATAGGTTTAAGAAATTTGCAAATGCATCTTTGCAACTCTGTGAGGTATATATGGAGATTGCTTCATCCACTGGTAGCTGGCGAGAACTCAATTCAGCTGAGATGCACTTAAGAAGTGTAATTAGGCAGGTATGGTTTATTCATTTAAGATATGATCCAGTGAGTGGCTCTTAGGTGTAGGTACTTTTTAGTCAACAGCCATGTGGCTTTTAGAGAAACATCACTATGCATGGCTATAGGTCATCTAGCTACTTGAACTTAAGCTCTAACATTAAGCACACTTTGTATCTAAACAAAAAAAACCCATCAAACACTTGATTAAACCTTAATCTAATCAAAGATTTAAGTTAAAGTATCTTTAGTTTGTTGCGTAAACCATAAAAACCCAACACATTTTGCTTGGTATTCCTGTAGCCGTCTTTACATTGATAAAGCTACTTAAGAAATTTCTTTGTTTCAGGCAGTAAATTTCTCTGATACAGATGAATTAAGAGATCTTCAAGCTTGCCTTGAGGAAGTAAAGAAGCGAATAGAAGCGGCTTCAGTATCTTCTAATAGTAACATAGTTGTCTGAGAATTAAACTCAACAGACTAGGTAGTGTATGACAAATATACACTTCAGTCTGGTTGCGTAAGTAATTGTAGTGGGACTTTCCACCCCCACCCACCACTAAGCATTTTGATCTGGTGTCACACCATTGATTTGATAACCAGGAGAGAGGCGGAAGACAAAGTCGTAACCTTCTGCAATTATTGCCATCTGTGAGTGGATAATTATATTAATTCTCTAGATTATTGCCATCTGTGAGTGGATAATTATATTAATTCTCTAGATTATTTGCAAACTAAAAAGGAAGCAAGAGGAGTCCGTGCAGCGAGACGCGAGACTAGCAGAAAGTTTTGAAAGTGATTGAAAAGTGGTGTTTTGAAAGTGATTGAAAAGTGGTTATCTACCTATTTTATTAAAAATAGTGCACTGGGAGGTAATGTTTACTTTGATGTTCAAAATGTTCCGACTTCACATGAGTGATTCAGTAAAATTTAATTGTGTAGAATATAGCAACTCAGCAAGGAATAATTTAGTTGTGCAAAGAAAATGCATCCTCATAGGAGTATTAGTGATCAATGATCACTAACCTGCACTCAATACTCAAGTACATCATGATTCATGAATAAAGAAGTTTGCTTTAGATCCCTCTCATCCCCAAGCCAACAATTGAACGGTGTTAAAAATAGGCAGTGACTAAACACAATCCATGATTCAGTTAAATATAACCCAAGTTAAAAATCTAAATATTTGTAAACTTATATTTGTGAGTCTGACTTTGTGCACCACGTTTTAACTGGGGTGCATATTTCTCCCTTATTTACGAAGTCTAATGTAGGGATACCCTATAGCAATAGATAATATTTACATTACCCTTTTATAATTTTCTATTAAAACTTAAACAAAAAACAAAACCTAACTATCTAATTCAATTCTTAGTTTTCATCTTCTCTAACTGTAACCTTCTTCTCCCTATTTTCTTCTCCATCAAATTCATCGTCCTCGATCAATTGTTGATTCGAAAAATTTACAATCGTCGACTAAACTATATATTAAAAATGACGAATCCTACTAAAGATATAGAAGGTAGCACTGATGACAATCAAAACTAATTAAACCAGCGCAATCAAGAAATTGAAAAATCCGTGTTATTTTTCTCATTTTTATGATTGAATTGATTTAAAAAAAAAAAAAAGGTTTTCAGAATTTTTTACGGTTGATATTTGTTAAAATTTCAACCGTAGAAACATAATTTGAAGAACTTACGGTTGGTTTACCTAACATAACTGGGTTTTCATTAAATTTATGGTTAGACTTTTCATATTTCCAACCGTAAATTTACATGTGAAGATGAAGATGACATTCTACAGTTGGTTTCGATTATTAATTTCAACCGTAAAAATCAACAAAGGCTTACTTTTTTTAGTCCTTTACGGTTGGTTTGTCAGCTCAATACCAACCGTAGACAAGAATAACCAGCTTTACGGTTGGTTTTAAAATCCAATACCAACCGTAAATCTTGCCAACCATTAATTTTTTTTCCTAGTACTTGCATTTTCTTTAGTTTTTGTTTGATTGAATGACCAAATTTACCTTAAATTTAGTTAGAATGAATGAGTAAGTTTAAAAATTCTATTTTAAAGCCCAAATTTGAAGTTAAATTCAATTCTATAAATCATGTGCTCAGGATTATTTACGGTTGGGGATTAAAAATCGAAACCAACCGCAATTATTTTTACGTTTGGAAATTGTTGGTCAAAACCAACCGTAACTGGTGCAATAAAAAACAATAAATAGCCATGCACATAATGAGTTACGGTTGAATTTGATGCTACAAAACCAACCGTAAAAGTGTTACGATTGAGATTTCCACCATTTTTGACCAGTTACGGTTAGATATTCATCAAATTCCAACTGTAAATCTAGATTACGGTTGGTTTCGAGATGAAAAACCAACCATAAACTAGTCTGAATCACAAAAAAAAAACTCTTTTTTTTACGTATTTCAGAAATTTTGAGCAATAAAAAGGCCAAGAGTTTAAGTTATCATACAAGGATTTACCCACCTCAATTTTTTCATTAGAATCACTCATTTTGGTTGGGTGAATCAAAATCTGGATTTTTTAAAAATCTCCAAAAAGTTCTCTCTTTTTTCTTCTACTTTTTCTTCCCACTAGAACAAAACATATAAAAATTTGATTTGATTTAGCATAAGATTATTTTAGATTAATTATTATTAGTATAACCTATAAACTAATTAGATTAATTATTATTAACTAAACATGGATAGTTTATCATCTATGTTTTTTTATATTCTTTAATTAACATTAATGGATGAATTGGAGCACTTATTTTAAAAATTAGATTAACCAAATTAATTAATATTCTCCCTACTAAAGCATTTCCTTATACCTACTTTATCAAAGTATTTCCTTAGGTCTATTTTATCATTCAAGGATACATTACCCCGTCATTTATAATCTCAGTCCAAGCGATCCTAATGTGCAGAGTTGATAGACACATTTTTGTGTCCGATTTAGTCTCAATTTTATATGTTGTTGGTATTTAATTTTTGTACTCATTATGGTTTTTATTGCTTTTTAGGTATTTTTGGAGAAATGTTAAAGGCACCCTCAACTTGGATTAAGGCACCCATTTTTTGGATCAGGGCAGCCACACCCAGGATTTTAAATCGCATTTTGGCGGGAAGAAAATTCTTCTTCACCCAAACAGCGTAAATAGGAAACCATCGGCTTTTGGAAATCATGTTTTTTTGGAAATTTTCTCTTGGTTTGGAAAACAGAATTAAATTGGGTAATAAGAAGGAAGAAGAGAAAGATTTAAACAACATTCTCTTGATAGAATCAAACCAACAGAGAAAGGGAAGAAAATTCTATTTTTAGAATTTGTTTCGGTGATTTCTAAAAAGAATTATAAGGAAGTTTTAATGTGATTTAAGGCTTGGGATGGTATAAATAGAGGGGAAGATCAATTGGGTTGAGGAGAGAATCAATTGGGGAAGCTTAGAATTGCTCAAAATCATGAGACAGAAGCTAACAGAGAACAAAAATTTCTGCTGCTGCAAGAAGAACACGAAGCAGGCTACACCAGAAAACAGTCGTTCATTAAAATAGGAAACTGTAGTTCATTAAAACAGAACCGTACTTTATTTCAAAACGCAACAGAAAACTTTTTCTTGTTGCATATTCTTTTGAACTGTTTTCTGTTCGGCTGAAGTGTTTCCAGCAACACTTATAAGCGTATCAAAATTCCTGTTACACCATTATTCAACCTTGTAATCAATATTTTGAGCAATGAAAAGATCTTTTGAGCAAGTTTTCTCCACCATGAGCTAAGTTCCTTTACTGGGATGATGGAGGAGGTTTTTCTCTCAATTTTATGTGGTAAGTCTATTTTATTTTATTTATTTATAATTCTTTATCTATTAAATTGCATAGTTTCGAAATAGAAAAAACAGTTTTCATTCAGTAGTGGTGTTTTTGTTTGATGGATCATGCTGGGTTGACGACCATTGATGTTCCATGCTTATGATTTACCTCTGCTTGTTTGCATAAAAACCTATTTTGGCAATATCTGAGCTTAATTTATTTAAAAAGAATTACATGATTAATCACATAGTTATGGGAAATAACTGAATCCTGATTCCTGGTTTTCTCCATATTTTCTAAAAGCATCTCTAGTTTATTTTGCTTTGTTTTATTTAATTAGATTAAGTTTATTATTTTCTAAAATCATTACCTTCACAAGTTCGAGAATCGAACACTTTATTTACCACTTTTAAAACTACATCAAGAGTCCTAATTCCCTAGGGTTTATTCTTCAAATCAATTTAAAGAATTTTTATCTAAAATAAATTTAGGGTATTCTCTCTAGATATTTTGGTGTTTGTTTAATTCTAGATGTGTATATTTTTGTTAAAATATTTAATGTGTTTAATTTTAGATGTGCATGTTTTTATTTTGGGGAAACATATCTTTTGTTAAAATATTTTAATATGTTCAATTCTAGATGTGCATGTTTTTATTTTTTTTCTTTATGATAAACCCACCATTAAGTTACTATATTCGTGAATCCCTGTTAGTACCTAAAAATTGATTCTAGAAAAAACAATGTACTGTAGAAGTAATTTTTTTAGATTCGGAAATCAAAATCGTACAGAGCAATCCTAAACCACGATAGTAGCCGTTCCGCCCCGTTTCCGTCAAAAACAGAGGAAATGAGTTGATCTTAGTGGAGGGAAGCAAAGAAAGTTGAAGGAATTCTGTGTGTTGAATTATGTGTAGAGTTGCAGAACTATTTTGAGAGAAATCACAGAGCTTATGAGAATCGTAAGATTGTTGTGTTTCTGAAATGCGCTAAGCAGCCTATTTATAATAGTTTGGGAACACACATATCTTCCTTGTAAAGTAGTGGAAATAGTGAAGAGATGGAGTAGTGGAAGTCGTGGGGATAATGGTGTAACCACCCATTATCCCTGAGAGTTTTTGGAAAACCACGATCTCATTATCTTATCAACTGCTTCAGCTCTGCCACTACTTTGTAATTTCCAGATCATGGGGTGTTACCACACCACATGTTGCTATAACCGCCAGACTAAAACCCCATGAATAATCCCCCCCATATAACATGATTTGGTTTCTCGTAGGAATTGGTGGAGTCGTGGACTCAAAATAGTGCTAACACCAGCCATGATTTTGCTAGTAAGGCCTAACAAAGTTAACGCCGCAAAAGAAGGGGAATGCTAGCAATGGTGCTAGCGAGAGTTTTTTTTTTTTTTTTTTGCAATGGTGCTGGCCTTCCAGCGCTAGGAGCTAGCATGATGCTAGCACTAACAGCGCTATGGCCTGTTTGGCGCATGCTTTGTTAGCTTTCGGCTTTTTTTGTTTTTTTTGGCACATGTGTGTGCTACTTATTGGTATTAGGGGTGTGGCTAAGGCTAGCATTTGCTAATGCCATGGTTGTTGCCTATGCACCGCTAGCTTTGACATTTATTAATGTCGTGACCATATTTATGGCTTGTTTAGAGTTTTTCAACTGTAAGAAATTTATTGTTAGCATTTTATGCTTAACTTTTATGCAGTGCATACATAACATTTTCAAGAGATTCAACCATGGAAGTTTGCAACTTGAAATAATGTTTGATGCGACTCTGTAATTTAGATGATATGCATCTAATTAACGCTTTTATTCAGATACAACATGACCTCTATTCTAAATGTCCGCAACTTTGTATAATCAGTATGTTCAATACATATAGTTTGCATGGATGCACATGAAGTAACGAGGGATTAGCCGGACAAATCTCTGAAATTTTGGAGGTATATGCATATATAAAAGGGCTATTGGGCTAATTTAGCCATAAGATGAATATGCATTCTCAATTCTCTTGTGGAATGTAAGATATAAATACGTATCCATAATTCTAATGCTGGGTCAGAAATTTATACATATTTATTTCATGCTTCTGCAGCTGAGCAAAGGTAATATTACTAAGATGAGTGTGGAGGCAGTGATTCTGCCATCAGACATGAAGATGAGTGTTAGTCGTGAATATATGATGAGTGTGGAGGCAGTGATTCTGCCATCAAACACGAAGATGAGTTTTAGCCATGAACACTAAGATGAGTGTGGAGGCAGTGATTCTGCCATCAGACATGAAGATGAGTGTTAGTCGTGAACACTAAGATGAGTGTTGAGGCAGTGATTCTGCCACCAGACACGAAGATGAGTGTTAGCTGATAGACACATTTTAGTGTCTAAATTACACCTTAATTTCTAGTGAGTTAGTATTCG
>JAJJMC010026453.1:0-16144 GCA_023531435.1 Papaver californicum
TTTTTTTTTTTTGGACCTTGGAAGGAGCCTTTAAGAGAGCCAGACACAGCCAGACAGGTATTACCGTACGCCTTAGATTGATCGAGTACAATTAATGTTGTAAGAAAATTATATAGCACAAATCTCAAAGGAAATTTAAAGGTAAAAACTTAAAGATGACAGTTATATCTAAATAGGAGGTGGAAAGTAAATGTATGGGAGGAGCAAAAGAAAAAAAATATAATAAGATGGTACACATGGAAGAAAGAGTGATAGACCATGTAAGAATAAGTGTGTATCTGTATCTTATTTTTATTATAATAAACTACTAGTAAATTTACAAGGAATATCTCATGGATTAACTCAGCTATTATTATTTTTATTTATTTATTTATTTTTGATAAAATCTAAAATTTATTTAAGTTAAATTGTATAATACAATAAATCATTAATTTTTTTCTAAAAGTATTATAAATAATTTCTTTGCTAATATTAATTTGGATATGAGAAGAGATTTATTGTAATTTTCTAATTCTCGCTTCCTTAGCCATCTTATCTGTAATTTTGTTATTTTTTCTGCTTATAAATTGTACATGAGTCTGAAGGAGATCTTTTAAGATTTCCTTCGTCTGATATATTGTGCTTTCTGCTACCCAATGTTAAATTTTATTTTTCTGTAAGAATTTACTAGTTGCTTGCAGTCTGAGAAGATTGTAACGCTTAAGAGGGTGTTTTCTCTTAACCAAATGGTTGCCTTGAAAAGAGCTATAGCTTCTGCATGGAGAGACGATGCAGCTTCACCTCCTCCTGTTTTTATGTGCATAAAACACTCTGTGTCTATTCAATATAACAGGAAAGCATATCCAATAGATATATTTTCTTCCTTGAAAGATGCATCAATAAATAAGATCCAATCTGATTTGTCTATAGGACAAGACACAAGGTTCGCCTTGTTATGAAGGGTCACTGGGGGGTCAGTATTGAAATTATATCTGTCGTCTTGAAAGAACTTGTTTATTTGTTCGATTAGGGAATATGGGGCTGGGGTAATGTTATCATAAATAACCGAGCATCTATATTTCCAAATGAACGATAAGATAGTAGTTATGTTATTACTATACTCGGAGTAAACTGGGGATGAGATCCAGTATGTGACCCAATTGCTCAAAGATTCTGGTTGGGGATTATAATTTCCAGGACAGAGGGAAAAGAAAAGCCAAATGGATCTTTCAAACGGTCAATCAAGAAATAAATGATGATATTTCATGAATGCTATAAGAACATAAAATGCAAGAAGGGTTTATTTTTGAGGAGTACTTTGCTAATAAGCTGTGGGAAGAGCATTGTTAACAAGTTTCCATAAAAACAATTTAGTCTTGGTATAGCTTGAATTTTCTAAATTTTATTCCACGTATAATTGTCATGGTTATTTATAGGTTCTATTAAGAAATTACATATATTTTTGACCGAGAATGAACCTGAAGGATGATGTTGCCATTTAATAGTGTCTGGTTTGTCTGAGATCCGGGGATAGGAGAGAAATTTTGTTTGAATGTCATAGTTAAAAATATTATTTATAAGTGGTTTGTTCTAACTGCCATCTTGAGAAATCAGCTCATTTACCGAAGATGGTAAAGTTTCATTATTATTAATCGGTTTAGGAATATTTGATATCGTAGGGATTCAAATATCATCCCAAATGTTTGTGGATTTACCATCTTTTACTTGCCAAATATGATTATTTTTTATCATTTCAAGGCCTTTTTTAATACTTGTCCAAATCCAAGAGAGATTTGATTTTTTTGGTGGATTCAAAAGGTTGGATATTTGGAAAATATTTTTCTTTTAGTTATTTAACCCAAAGACTATTAGATCTAAAATAAGTCTACCAGCAAGTTTTAAAAGCAAGGCAATATTAAATTTGTGTGGGTTTTTAATTCCTAAACCACCTTGCGATTTAGGACGGCAATTTTTTGACCATGCTTTGATATAAATACCTTTACCTTGTTTTTTATTTTTGTTCCACCAAAATCTTTTTGAATACGGCCTAATTCGTCTAGAGTAGTGTTTGGAAGAGCAAGACATTGCATCTGATAAATAGGGTAGGATTGCAGGATTGATTGTTGAGGACAGTTCTACTGGCTTGAGATAGAAGTTTAGATTTCCAACCTTTAAGATAAGAATAGAATTTCTGGAGAAGGGGTTCAAAATTTATTTTCTATTCTTTTCAGAAAAAAAAAAAGGGGTACCTAAATATTTATCATTTTTAGTTAGGAGAGGAACTTTTAGGATTTTAGCTATAATGTTTATGATGAATTATAGGGCTAAGAAAAATTTCTGATTTTTTTAAGTTAACCATTTGGCCTGTAATTAGAACAAAAGTATTTTAATAAATTTTTTGCTTCTCCTAGGCCCGCTCTAGTGAAAAGAAAACAGTCGTCGGCGAAGAAAATATGAGTAATATTAGGAGGATCTTTATTAATTTTAATCCCAATGATTTTATTTTCATTAATTGCTTTATCTAAAAGTCTAGATGAAAAGGATGGCGTTGAGATAGAGTATGAGTGGGTCACTTTATCTAATTCCTCTAAATGTGGAGAAGGAGGGACCGTGGGAACCATTGGGGATTGAAAAGGATGGCGTTGAGATACATTGCATTATTAAATTAACCCAATTTTGGTTGAAGCCAAAAGCTAGCAAAGCTTTTTCCAGGAAAGGCCACTCAACCCGATTAAAGGCTTTAGATAGATCTAGTTTTAGGGCAAGAAAATCTTTTTTAGCTTTAGAAATTTTCATAGAATGAATAAATTCATCGGCTATAATGATGTTATCTGTGATTTGTCTTCCTGGAAGAAAGGAAGATTGATTAGGAGATATAAATTTGTTAAGAAGAGGTTTCAATCTATTAGCAAGAATCTCAGAGATTAATTTATAACTTGCACTATTTAAACTTATGGGTCTAAAATCGGCTGGGAGTAGATGTTTTAGCAATTAAAGTAATGAAAGAATAATTGATATCAAGGGGTAAGTTAACAAGTAAAAAAAAGTCTTATGTTTGTTTAATGATGTCTGGCCCCAAAATATCCCAATTAGCTTTTAAAAAACCCGGTTGAAAACCATCTGGTCCAGGTGCACCCCAAGAATTCATATTATTTAGAGTCTTCTAAATTTCTTCCGATGAGGGTATTTGGACAAACACTTGGTTTTCAGAAAAAGTAATACAAGGTTCAATAAGATGCGATAAATTAAAACTATTACCATTATACTGAGAATATCCTATATTAGGAAAATGATTGAGAAGAAGAGAGTTGATTTGATCTCTATCACAGAGCCAAAGACCAGAATTATCTCTAAGGGAATTAATAAAATTAAATTTTTTTCTGGTAGAAGCCGAGGCATGGAAACATTCAGTAGTTTGGTGAAATTCCTTGAAAAAGTTATCTCTTGATAATTGATGGTAATAGTCGTTTTTAATTTTTTACCATTTTCCTAGCTCAACTTGAATTTCTCTTTGTTTAGTTAACAATTGGCTTTTGTTTTTAACCTTATATAAATTTTCAAGTTGAAAATTTAGTGATTTGATATTTTTATGTATGTTGCCGAAAATTTCTTGATTCCAATGAGCAAGATCAATTGAAAGGAGTTTAAGTTTTGAAGTTAAATTTGTATTGGGGTTTTCATCTTGAAGTTGGTTCCAAGAAGATTGTAAGAAATTTTGGAGAGAAGGGTGGGTCATCCAAGATCTAAGGAATTTGAAAGGTTTTTGGGTTTTTTCTGAAGTAGGGTTTGAGTCTAATAAAAGTGGAGTGTGATCAAATCCAACCTTAGCTAAATGGAGAACCTTAGTGCCTGGGAATTGTTGTATCCAACTTAAAGATATAAGCCCTCTATCAATCCTTGATAGACACATATTTGTGTCTTTATTAGTCCCGAAAATATATATTGTTAGTATTCTATTTTATACTAATTTGGCTAACTGTTGTGTTTTTATGTATTTTTGGAAGAATAAACTATTATGGAAAAATTGGATGAAAAAGTGATAAAGACACCCTCAAGAAATGATAAAGGCACCCACCATGTTGATAAAGGCACCCACCTCCTTCATCAAATTCAAAGTGAGAAATTGGCAGGAAAACTTCTGCTCAATCTATGATAATTGGACAGTGTATTTGGGGAGATTTTGAAGGTTTTAAGACAAATATATTCTTTCCTTACTAAGATTATAACTTGTACAAGAAATCAAAATAAGATTTGTACCTCAATCTTGTGATATATTTTCTCTCGTAAAAAAATAAGAAATAAAATGGGGAGAATATATTTTATGGTCTAAAAAAGGTGAAGATATTTACTCTCGAGTTAGAATGAAGCAAAAACATCTTGGATAAGGAAACAATATCACAAAAAATGATCGAGACGTAAATGAGAGAAATCACCGAGAAGAAAAAAATTCAAGAGAATTATTTTTATATGATTCAAAGATTTGAAGGATTTATTAAGGTGTGTTGTTGCTCTACTATAAATTGAGAAGCTTTGGATCATTTGGGGGGGCTGGCTCTTCCAGAGAAGTTAGGAAAAAAAATCCAGAACAAAAATAGAGTTTTGCTCATGAAAAAAAAAGAGAGGAAGATGAAGAAACTGTTACCAAAGGTTTAAAGAAGAACTTTGTCGTAAAAACGAAAAACTTCGTCATAAAAATGAAAAACTTCATCGTAAAAAAAAGAACAACGTCATAAAAAAGTGATCTTTTCTGTTCCTTTCAGCGACAGAAAAGAAACACTTATATATGTTGATGTTTCATTATTATTTGTAACATTTATAAACGTCTCAAATTCACTGCGTCAGTTATTTTTTATTCTTTTCTTCTTCTCAAGCACTTTTTGAGCCATGTATCAATCTTTTGGGAGTGTTTTGAGCATGATGAGCTAAACCCCATCACTAGGAAAATGGAGGAAGCCATTTTCCACAATTTTTTGGTAACTATACTCGATTCTTTATGACTTTTTGCACTTATTTTAATTGATTTATGATTTTCATTAATTATTTGTGATTTTATTTGATGGTGTATTCTTAGCCTAGGGTTTTTAATGCGCCATGCTTATGGTTTACAATTAGTGTTTTAGAAATCTACATTTGGCAAGAAATAGAGTCCATAAAAGAGCTATAATTTTTAAGAATTGATATTTTCATCACTCATAAGTGATTTTGGTGGAATCCTGAGTCCCAGTTCTCATAATATTATTATCATCTTTTATATATTTGCTAGTTTAGAATTAAAATTAGGTCTAAGATCGAGTCTTCAAAAGTCTAGGTGAATGATACTTTCTTACCAATGTCTACAATCACATCAATCCTTTCACAAATTTGAGCGTTACCTTGACGATTATTTGACCATGTAAAGGGGTCTCCCTCATACCCGATATCTTCTACACCTAGAGAATCAACGATCTGCATAATGAATGATTTTCTACTTGAGCTAGAGTTAACTTTCTTACCTCCTTGCTTTTCTGAAGAATCCATAATGAAGTTCAGATCTCCAATAAGAAGCCATGGGTTTTCCACTTGAAGACCAATCTGCTGAATATGTGACCACTGCATTATCTTGTCCTCAGTATCAATTGCGTCATAAACACAAGTTAGATTTACAACTATTTCACTAATCATTAATTTTTAAATGACAGACATTGAGTACTGAAGATATCAATTAATAATTGAGTATTGTTGTGCCAGGCTATTGCGAGCCCCTTTGCTTTCCCAATTGAAGGCACTATAAACCAGTCAAAAAAGTGAGATTTTCTAAATAAAGTTTCCATTTTTTGCACTGAAGCTTTGGTTTCAGAAATGAATAGCAGATCAGGGTTATAAAATTGGCAAAGAAAGTTAAGATGATCCTTTGTTATAGGGGTGCCAATTCATTGAACGTTCCATCATAGTATTTTATAGTAAAGAAGGGAAAAATACTGAGAATGACTCACTGAAAAAGTGCAAGAGAAAAATACAAATGGGATAAAGGCAAGATAAATAAAGGAGTGAGAGAAAAAAAGAAGATTATAATTTAGGAAAAATAACAAAAAGGAATTAAATTATACAGCAGAGATAGAAGATATTGAAATTACAAAGGGTAAGATGGCAAGGATTTTTTTTTTAAAATAACAAGATTAGAATAAGGACTTGAGCACCAAATATCAAAGGAATTGATGAAAAAAATAGAACAAAGATAGCAGAGGAATTAAATTGATAAAGACACTAAAATACAAGGGAATGGAAATGAGATACTAAGATAAAGACAACCAGTTATAATAGATAAGTTGATATTGCTCTTAAAAAAGAAAAGTCATTATACCAAAAACATCCGACAGATGATAATAATCCTTAAACAAGACTGACAGACTAAGAGCATAACAAGAGACAAAAAACAACTCCTAAAGTACAATACAGATATGATAAATCCTAGAATAAAAAAAAATGCATGAACAAAGGAAACAGAAGTGAAAGTAATAAAAAAAGACAAGAAAGTACACCAAAAAAAGATTAGAGATATAGGGACCCAAAAGTTGTCAGTTGCAGATAGAAGAAAGCTTGATGTTTAGGGATTGTTTTTGTTGTTGTTGTTGTAATTATTGTTGCATATATACTCATTGATGAATTTATTTGTCTGAGAAGATGAACTAGGGCCTTAGAACCATTGATTTAGTAGCAAAATTCTATTGTCATTGTTTTCAACCATATGAATATCTCTGAGATTTTGTTCTCCCCCAAATAAGGGTAGCAAGCAAGTCTTGCTCTTTTAGATAGTGGCATTGGGTCATCTCATTGATAATAATGATTCCAGTTACCGTGGTATTGAGACCAAGGGGGAAGGTAAAAGTTTTCAAAACCATGATTAAAATCCCAATAGTTGATAGGGTAATCAAAGAGAAAACCATTTCTTGCGCTTTTAGGATAAGGGATCAAAGGAACTGAAAAGTTTTGATAATCAAGGTATTTAAAACCTGGATGATCTGAGGTAGAGTTGTTATGTATGTTTAATTGGGATTGAAAGGCTCAGCAGCAAAGTTGACTGAATTTTGAGTGGGAAGTGAAGTTGGTTGAAAAACAGGGTCAGAATGGTTGGGAATAACTTGGACCTCACTGCTAATGTCACTTTCAACCTCACCACTATAATCTGAAACAACTATCTCAGTTTGATGAGAGCTTGAGTCACTGGAGGAGAGACTATCTTCAATATCAATAACTTGATTCAGTTTGGGAGGATGAAAAACTTGCAAATCTTGTTGTTCCAAATCAGGTGGATATAGCGCATTAGCTGCATCTTGTATTTCATATGCTTGTTGTTGAGCATGAATAAAAGCTATGCAGTCCTCAAGTTTATGCCCAATGAGATCACAAAAGCCATAAAAACTAGAGGAAAATCATGAAATTCAAAAGAAATCCAATTGACTAAGCCATACTCATTTTCAGCATGAATACCAAAGCGTAAAGGCTCCCTAAATCTAATTCTAGCTTAACAGAAATAGAAAACTTGTCATCAGGGTTAAACTGAAGATGATTAAAGGATATTATTTCACCCATGCAAGCTAATTTGTTTTTAAGGTTTACACTAGATGTTTGGTCTGGATAGAGATTATGAATAGTGATGAAAAAGAGTTCATCAATAGGAAACCAATCAATTAGATTATCAGATGTTTCCCATTGCTTATTGTTGAATAAGTCTCCAAAAACCATTTTAGAAACCAAGGATAAGATTCTAAGCATTTCAAACTCAAACTGAAGCCTTATGATAAAAATTTCAGGACTAGCTTTCTAAACAAAGATACCCCCCTTAATCTTTCATTGAAAAAGCAAAGAGTTTTTGACATCATGAAAATTTTTATCCCTCAAATGCATAAATTTTCATATGATGCAGTGAGGCCAAAGGTCTTGATTATTTTGATACTGAGAAGGGATGATATCATTTAAAGAGAAATGGCGACCATGACTAAGGTTAAGAGAAGTTTGTAAAAGATTAGTGAGTTGATTAACATCCACATGCCATGGAAAAGACATGGTGATACCGCAAACAACAACCAAAAAGCTTGAGTAAATTTCAAAGGAAATTAAAAGCAGGGAAAATATGATAAACTATGGAAGAAATGCTTCACAGGAAACAACAACAAGGGAATATGAGATTTATAATAAAGACAAATTCATAAGAAGAAGAAGAATAAAGGACTAGATTCATAACTTGAAATTGACGATAGATGGATTGAAGATTTGGGTAAGCATGCTTTAAAAAGGTAGCTAGATAAAAAGGATTATCATAGAAAGTAACACAGATGGAGGAAAGAACAGAAAAAAATCGATACATGGATAAAAAAAAGATTAAAATATGGCATAAACTTGGGGATTAAACGGATTAGTTCGTGCATGAGAGAATTCCAGTAAATGATGCAAATGATTACCTGACCAAATCCAAATTTAGGGTTCTTCTCAATCTCTGACACTACGGCGCATGATTTCAAAATCCAACACAAATCTACAATCTTCAAAAGGTAAAAATCCACCATTATCTTCAAACAACAACAATCCCTGTTAATTGAATAAAAATAAACCTGCAACTGAAACATATGGGCCCATGTACCCAACTAAATTAGCTAGAAATTGATATATAAAGAATTAGAAATGAGAAGAAAAAAGTATTTTAGGACGAAAACGAATTGAATCTGAAAAAATTGATATCGATTAAAATATTTGTGATGAATTTAGGGTTTCAGGGAAAACAATGGATAACAGAGCTCAACTATATTTGAGTATGTTTTTTTTTTCATTTACCAACTTATTTAGCATCTTATTTTTATTAGTTTCAAATTCTTGCTCGGCTTAATACTTAATAATAATTATTATATATTACTCCCTCCGTTTCAAAATGATAGGCAAGCTTACTATATTTGGGTATGCCAAAAAGATAGTATTTTTTTCATAAATAAAAATTCAAATATTTTAAGATTGCTACTTTGTCCATATGAAACTACTTCTCTCTCCTATTTTTATTATTTAAACACAAGGGAACCACTTTCTCCCAAGGACAAATAAGGAAAATAAATATAAAAATATCGTTTAGATGAAGCTCCAATTTCGACAGGAGAATATCTTTTACATGGATCTTGAAAAGATGTAAACACCCCATCCTTAATCTTAACCTACCTGAAGTATTGAGGTCTTTTCCGATATTTTCTATGTATCTAATATATAAAGCTAATTCTATTCGATCAAGGTTTCATTCTAAGAAAACTAGGAAATCCCAACCTCCATCACTGAAAACTGTAGGAAAAGGAAGAAATTATAATATGGCGATAAGGGTTTAAATAGTTCCAGTATATGATGCTAATATTTGGGTTCAACACCATTTTTGATTTGCTTCTCAAATTTGTGTGGCCAGTGGTTGCTTACTTGAACCCTAATTTTAAATTGGGACAACTCTCTTCGTTGATTCGTTAATGATTTAGTTTTGTTACATTACAGTGAGCTTGGTTACTGCATTACAGTGAGCTCAAGATCTAGACTTAGCCTGTTCATCCTATGTGAGTTTGTTTTTTTTGGTATAATAACATTATTGGTTTACTGGCATGATATATTAGTATGAAAGTTGATGGAGTTAATGAATTTCAAACCTGTATATACGTAGAAGGATCCTATATCCGGGATGCTTATCTACTAGCATATGATTGTGTGAATACAATAAGTGTGTCCAAGACTTGGATTTAGAGTTTTTTTCTCCTTTGATCTCATATGAGCTTATCAAAGTCTCACTGTACAACGCATTGTATATTTGTATCTGTTATTGTAAGCTCAGGAACCATATGTAGCGCAATGTTTTAATTTCAGCAAACAACTAATCTTAACGAAAAGTTGCAAAGAGATCACTTGATATAGTACTAGGCTTCCCATGCTTCTGCTATAAACAACACATACTTCCCTTGATAGTTTAAAGAGTACCCCAAACCATTGTGTTCTCGTATTTATGTTGCTATTACTCAATTTTTGTAGTTATATTGTGTTTTTAGGTATTTTTTGGAAGAATAAACAATCATGGAGAAATTGGTTAAAAAGTGTTAAAGGCACCCGCAAAAGTGTTAAAGGAACCCCATGAATTTGGTTAAAGGCACTTGTACTTTGGATAAGTCACTCATATCCTTCTTCAAATTCAAAAGAGAAGTTTTAGCGGCAATACTTTCTTCTCAACTGTGTGATTCTATTTGGGTTATTTTAAAGAGTTCAGACAAGAATAGTATTCTTACCTTATGTATAGGAATTTAACAAATGTGGGGGACTCGATTAATACCAACCAAATCTTGTGAAATTGGTTGTTATGTAACAAAAAAAAAACAAGATATTCTCGGTCTTTATTGAACCTGTGTAATAAAAGAGATAATATATCTTTAGGATTTTATTCTAGTGTGTTAATCTGAAGCAAGATTCAAATTATGCTCGGGTTTGAATATATAAAGAAACAGCGTGAAGAAGAATGGAAAAAATATCCGAGAGATTTTGCCAAGATTTTGATCATTAAAATGAAGATTTGGAGAGGATTCGATGAGTTGTTGGTTGTTGCACTATAAATAGAAGAAGTTAGAAGAGTTATGGAGGCTGGCAGAGGCCAGAACGAGAGAGAAGAGAAAAAAAAATTGCTGCTGCAAGTTCATCACGTGAAGAAGAAGAAGAAATTGTTGTTAAAGATAGAAACTGTTGTTAAAAACCGTGATCTATACTCTTGTATTCAACGGTTTTAGCAACAATTTCTTAAATAGTACCTGCGACAGATTTGAGGTTTAAGACACAACTAAAGAATATTTTATTTACTGCGCCTCAAGTCTGTCGTTGATTCAATAAAAGATTTTTAATCTTTTTACGACTTGGTCAATTCTTTTTTTTGTATTTTTTCTTATTCTCAAGCACTTTTGAGCCATGTTTCTATCTTTTGAGAGTGTTTTGAGCGTGATGAGCTAAACCCCACCTCTGGGACAATGGAGGAAGCCATATTTCATGATTGTGGTAAATATAATTAATTCTTTTATGACTTTTTGTATTAATTTAAATGAATTTATGATTTTTCTTAATTATTTGTGATTTTGTTTGATGATGTATGCTTAATCTTAAGTACTTTTGATGCGCCATGCTTATGATTTACATCTAATGTTTTAAAAATCTACTTTTGACAAAGAATCAGAATCAATATTTCTTTAATATGAGCCATAATTGTCTAGAGTTAATGTATGAATCACATGAATATAAAAATGGTGGAATCCCGAGTTCCAGTTTCTTGTAATATTATTATCATCTTTTGTTTAGTTTAAAATTAAAATTAGGTCTAAAATTCAATCTTCACAAGTCTGAGCAGCGAATCTATATTTACCACTATTTACAATCACATCACGTTGCTTTCTCTTCTATTAACTGGCTTCTTTCTATGTAATTTCCTTTCATTCAAAAGGAAGCAAAATATTAAGTAAGATTTATGAGAGTTAGGGTTTTTTCCCTTCTCTAGCGAGTAGCGGCTTAAGGATTTTCTTTATCTCATCAAACTTCAATAGTTTTAGGCGCAGTCGAAGAACTTCTATTCACTGAAATCATGGGGTCAGCTTTTTTTCTTCATAGATTAGTTATTTATAATAGAGCATCTTATTTATGTATAACTTCAAAAAGAAAACCAATAAACGATATGTTTTGTGTGTTTTTAATCCAAACAACATTCGTATCGTGCATACGTCTTTGCTAGTGAAACATAATAATAAGGCAATAAAAGGACGAATTTAAGTACTGATGATGATAAAAGAAGAAAACACAAGGACAGATTCCTTCAAAAATATAGAATGTCGTAACATTCTACTAGCTTTTCTCCATCAAAGTGTTGTAAATCAAGACCTGTGTCTGTGTTTACAAGGAGATAATTCACAATTTGCAAGGTATAATGATGATTTTTGTTACTCATATCTTGGGATATTTGATGTCCCACATCATGAATGCCAATCAAGTTAAATAATTCAAAGAAAACATAATTCTTTTATTTATTCGATTTATATAGTTAACTCCTCGCCTAACTTCTGATATTGTTGGTAAAATTGTGATCGAAGGATGTGTAATTACTATTTTTATCTAAGGGATCAAAATAGTAGAAAATTAGTTTAGCATGAAAGTTAATAAAATTAAAAAAGAAAACGGAAAGAAACTTCGACACCTAAATTCAACCTTGCATAGGAGAAGAAATTGTTTTCGACAACTACAAAAACTTTTAGAGATAAGGGTTTATTGAAACTGTAAACTATCTGACTCCGTGTTGCAATAATTTTTTTTTGGAATGTTATGTCAGATTAAAAGTCATCCACCTAGATCTTTTTCAAAGTCGAAAGGGCAAACACCTGACTCTGTAATTCAAAACTTTAACTAACAATTTAACATGACTTTAGATGTAATTCAACTAACAGTTTTACCCTGACTTTCTCTCCTTTTGAACTTATCTGTAAGCCTTTACGAATGCAATCCTACCTTCTGAATGTCTTTCATAGAACTCAATATGGATGTTGCTTTATGACCGTTTGATGATTGTCTGTGTTGAATAAACCCAAGGCCAAGAGTGTATCTGCAAAGAATATCGAAAAGAAAAAAAATATTTTTTATACAAGAAACTCATCATTAACGGTTTCTTCTTAGGTGTATTAATTAAAAGATGCCTCATAAGAATTTCTTTTTCTTGAAACTTAACAGGAATACAAAGGAAATTTGCTACTCAGGTAGTGAGCCTGAGAAGCATAGTACCTGTCTTAGCTATTACAATTAAAAAAGTATGGGGTTGTTGCTTTCATCTCCAAAGGATGTAGCATAGGAACTAGCAATAGTTAATAGTTTTGGATTCCAATCTTGCCTTAGGGTAGTGCAGTAAAATTGTCAAAAAAAAAAAAATCCACATTTTTATCCAACAGTCTAGTATTTGTTTTTGTTTTTTTGTAGGAACCTCCGTTTGGTCTTCGGTTTCTTTATCAACTTATTATGCTTGAGCTCCAGGTTGCATATTCTCTGTTTGAGTTGTTGGTGCCAGCGCATAGCAGCCAGGGCTCTCAGCATGTCGCTTTCCTCTAGGGTGACCATTTCACAGTCGAAGCTCTTTTATCCTTTGCTTGTTCTTTCTTCATATGTTATTACAATAACCACAGTTGATATAGTTAGTTGTGTTTTCCATATACTCAAGCACAGCATTGACATTTTTTACTGACGGATTTTGACTAGAGCGTTAAGGAGTTGGTCAGGTTTTGGATTTGTGATAGTGGTGTATTTCTAAGGGCTGACTCTGCACTTTTGGATGTGGTTATGAATGAGGCTAATAGTTACTGCAGGTGATGGTGTGATATTATGGAAGCATTTTAAATAGCGTGCCTTCCATATGAATCAGATTGTGAGAACATATAATTGTCTCCATTTTATTTTTCCTTTCTGACTAGTTTTCATATTGCTTATCCAGGACTCTATCCAGAGTTTTACACCCGTATGTTATCATCTATTCTTCAATTTAGCCTTCTCCAAATAGCCTTGCTAAAAGGGAACAAAATAAAAGTGTGGATATCCCTTTATAAGTCAACATTACACATTGTGCAAATTGGAGGAATGGCTTGGACCCATCCGTTAAGGCTCTTACTAACATGTAAGATGTCATTGTAGTATTTCCATACAACACTTGAATGCGTGGCAGAACCTCAAGATCCCATATTTTCATATAAACGGAGTTGAGTTAGGGTGCCTAGGCATTGGGGATGTTATTGTATTTTATAAGGTACTCGTAGACATATTTTACCGTTAGTTCCTTCTTTTTTGTTAGAGGCCAGGTCAAAGTGTCAGTGTTACTCGCGTTGTGATGAAGTGCAATACTAGTAATGTTCCGTACTACTAGTGGAGGAAAAACTTGTTTCAAAAAATCCAGGTTCCATTCCTTTAGATGGGATTTAGGATGTCATTGACTTTTGAGAGGGTGTTTCCTGTGGTAGGCCGAATGTGGCATCTGGAGATAACGTTGGGTGAGTTTAGAGGGATCCAGTTGTGATTCCATAACTGAATGTCTTTCCCATTACCAATTTCCCAGATAGCCACTTCTTGTATGATTTTTATTCCCTTGCGCAACCCTTTCCGGAGTCAGGAACAATTATTTTTTTTGGTTTTTGATATCATTGGGGAACTTTTGTTGAAATATTTTACTTTTAACACATTTGACCAGAGAGATTTAAGTTCTTAAATCATTCTCCAGGCCATTTTAACAAGCATAGCCAGGTTAAAATTTTCAAGTTGTTTGAAATCCAAACTTCGCACATCTTTAGGTTTGCAAATTGAAACCTAAGATTTTGGGCACCATCATTTATTATTGTTCTTTGAATTGCCCCACCCCCATGTAGTGACCAAAAGCAGGTCAATAGTTATTATGTGAGTGCCTTTATAACATTTAAATGCCTTAATTTAATCCATGAGTGACGTCTGCCCAAATTTAAAGTATAGCTGTCTTAATAAGTTTGCATGAGACACTTTACATGCACTTGTGTCACAAAGGAAGCAGTTAAGGGTATATTAATAATTTCAAATAATGAATTATAAACCAAATAAAAAAATATATTTTATTTTAGTACTCACTTTTTCTCCTTCTCAAACAAAATGAAAGGAGAAATCCTTCTCATGAAATCAGCGAATTTAAGCTTAAAAATCACTATGTTTGCTTGTTATCTTGTGTTCAAGTATTCTTCAAAGTGATAAGAGGTATGAGTTCATCATTCTATGATTTTGGTTTGAATTAATTCCACTCTAATATGGTTTTTGATACTTTATATTAAATTGAGTCTTAAATCTTGTATTTTCTACGATTCTCAATGTTGGGTATTTAGTAAAAGATATCAATTTCATGTTTAATGCCTTCAAGGGTTCATGATTGGAATTGGGGGTAGAAATTGATAAAAAGGGTATCTTGTAACCATCGTAGATTTGCTCAAAAATCAATTTTATTATAGTAATTATTGGAATTTCTCATGAACAACTGTTGTTTGAGCCTTTTCTACTACCTTGTATAAGGTAACCTAAATTGTATGTTGTTGTTTTATTTATATCTTGAGTTTCATCCACTGGAATATTATAAAATTTAATTATCTTAAACTTTATTAAGTAATAAATACACGGTAAAAATTTGAAGACCATTGGACATAATTAAGAACCAAAACCTTTAAAATTATTATGACTACATTCAGTAGGATTAAAACTGCTAACAGTCCACATAACAGAACCATAACATTGTAGGAGTTCTTACCAAATATCTAATTTTAAAGTCATGTAGTACACTTTTAGCTAAGTTTATATATGGAGTTCTTACCAAAAAACTGAATTTAGAAATCCTAGAGAATTACATTCGGGTTTCTTAGTCATTGAGAGAGATACTGCGATGAACTTAACCTTTCCGGTGGCAAATTAGGTGTAGAAGGAATGCAATATTAGAGAGATAATCTTTTATTAATGGAGACTATATATAAAAATAAGAGTGAGGCACCAAACCTTCAACATATATTTTTCGTTTAGAGTGTTTCATCTGCGCTAACTCCGGGTAGAATGATGTGCACCTCAACCTCGCATCCCTTCAGCACTTTTCTGATCTCTTGAGTGCTAATTCTATCAATCATGAAGGTGACATCATAATTACGAACTAACTTCATCTTGTAGTTTGAATTACAGGACGCACCACTCTCTCTCTCGAAGCAGTGACCATAGAAACATATCATCGTCATTAATAAGCGAAGCAATACCGATCTATAAAGGACTTGAAGACGTTTAAGGTTTATAAGCAACAAAAGAATAGTAGAAGTTACATAGTCATATGAAAAGAGAAAGAAAAACAAAAAGATATGAGTTTTTGAAGTTTATGTGATGAAGAAAATACCAAAGTTGTAAAAAACAAAGTGCTACAAACTTTTTCATATATCATATATATATATATATATATATATATATATATATATATATATATATATATATTAAGGGACAACGTTGTTTTTCTCCTTGGATGAAGATCTACATTTCGGAGACATAAAGGATGGCCCAGATCGAACCTTTTAATTGTAGTAAACAAGTACATCTAGATCATGCTTCAAAAAAAATTACATCTAGATGTATT
>JAJJMC010026454.1:0-10754 GCA_023531435.1 Papaver californicum
CTATAATTAAACCTTCACAAGTCTGAGAATCGAACCTCTTTTACCACATCACCTAGGTGACCACATATGCTCATATATCTACCGCATACATAACACAAGGTTTTTTGCGATTGATGTGCTCGACAAAATGTTTTTGAATGGTCGATTGTTGAATCATTTTTATACCCTAATATGGTCCAAAACAAACTCAGGAAAATTCACAGCTAACTGATGTTATAAACTGCTGGCAAATTTTATTCCTTGTTCTTTTGCTATATGAGCTTTTCCATGGACTCCTCTCCGGAAGGTGTCAAATTTTTCTCCCAAAATTCAAGTGTTTATATGCAAATTATTACACAATGGGGTTACACTAAAGAATAATGTGAAAATATCCAGGAACCTAATTATTCACTCTTTTTCTATCACAAACTCATAATTAAATATATTTATATTTATAGTCCAAAATAAATGATCAACAATTGGAAATAATTGTTTTTAATCTTTTTATCATTATTTGATTTTCGACGGGACCATATTATCTTTTATATTTTCAAATTTAATAAAAATAAATTTATCAATTTTTTTAGCTAATAAAGTAATTGGAATATATTTACCAATTATTACGGTCAAATGATTCCATATCATAATTACCACTAGATATTGTAGCAATTTTCCTCTTCTTTTTTTAAAACATCATTATTAGAGTTTCTCTCATGTACTTCTTAAATCTATATTTTTCATGAAATCATAACTAGGGTTGTTGAGGTTGGACTCCATTGTGAATTCAGTATTCCTTAAGAAAGTAAGTGGTCCTCCCATTGTCATGGGTTTTCTTAATCTCCAATACACAGTAGATCCGTAGCAATGGGTTTACTTAAATCAAGAAATATATGAACGTAAGTGATATTGTTCGAAGTTTATGAGATCGATCACTGCCCAACACCTAATTAACTTTGTTATTTGATTCATTTTCTTTGCAAAAAAAGGAGTCCCGATGAACCACCTATTTTGTTTTCATTCTTGGTGATTCCATCTTAATTTCGAGTACTGGCCAGCACCTACCTTTGTTATTTGATTTTTTTATACATTTTGTTTTCTTTTTGATCATTTGATCTTTCATTGTTTTTTTTTAAGGCTTTACCGGAAAGTAGCATGTCGGGAAAAGTGATTATCACATGTTGCGACTGGTTATTATCAAAGCTTAATAGTGACTATTTTTCAGCAACTTCAACTAACACTAATTACTAATTACAAGTGAAAACTGTAATTTTCACGATTAATTCGGATGAAACTTAACATTTTCACTAACCGTGACCGATGCTACATTGGTGAAAACTGAAAATTCAAGTGAAAAATCCAACTTTCATCATTCATTTCAAAGGTGAAATTCAAACTTTTACTTTTATTTCATGTGTAAAAAATCTCAAATATCACATAGTACCGGGTAAAAACCCAAATTATCATCCATTACTTAGGTGAAAGATCAAAGTTTCCTCGTTAAGGATAAAATGTTGAATTATTAATCTTACGAGTGTCTTGATACAGGTGCTGGCGTTGTCGATCGAGAAGAAGTGAAGGAAGAGTTCAGTTCTCATGCGAAGTGAAGGAAGTGGTCATTTAAGCCTTTTCACAAACACGTTCTGCGGATCTTCTTGTCGATGAAGAGATATATTTTTGCCTGTTGTATTTAGCTCCTTTAATAGATTCTTGACATGCAATTTCGACTTCTAAAACACACCCATCAACTTAATAGCATCAATGGGTGGTAATTTGTTAACCACATGAATGGGTGATAATTTATTTTTTTCAATTGTAACTCCAAGAACATAAAAACAGTACACATGGTTTTTTTTTGAATGTTGCACCATTATATACACAGTTTATGATTTCTGGTGGACCATTACTGAACTTCTAATCCCGAAGAAACTTGTTAAAGAATATGACTTTAATAACTAAACAATGATGGTAGCACCATATAGTGCGCTGGTAATTTGGATTCTTTTTTTTTGAACAATGCGAAGAATGTTATCGGAGATTACAGCTTTACAGTTCAAGGAATTATGGTAGTACTCTAGGAAGAGATGAACAGGGAGTTCGGTGATAATTTGGATTTTTTTAACCGTGAAAAGAATTGGATTTTTTCAACCGGGAAAAGAATTGCTAAATGAACGGGTTTTCAGCCGTGACTTTTACTGGATTATATAGGTAAAAGTAGTTTTTTTTCGGCGATTTTTTTGGGATAAAGATAAATCACAGACATTTTACGTATGTTTTCTAATCAGGTAAAAATTTATTAATTTATTCATTTAAATGAAAAGTTAGTATTGTAATCATATCTTATATAACTAAATACAGGTTATATATTATTTTTTTAATGATGGGTTTGTGATAAAAAAAATTATAAAAATAGGCCACATATTTATCCCCAAAGAACAATATCGACAAATTTTTCAATAGCGTTAACAACAGTTGTACTTTTTGTGGTCAGGAGAATGAATCAGTTGAACATATATTTTTGCAATCACCAAGTAGATTTGGGTTTTATGACATTAATTTGAAGTGAGCATGCATTATCTCGATTCGTAATGAGCATTTTTGATAACGGCAAAAATTTATGTCCTACAAAGGTCATGAAAGAATTCTTTTGCTAACAAGATAAACTTTGGCTTACTTAAGTAAATTCATGCCACAATGCATATTTGAATTTATTGTCGTGCGCATATTCGGGTCACTTAGTAAATATTAGGTGTCATAGTAGCATTTCCGACCATGGTGCAAATTTCGCACCACTAAATTAGGTCATGGCATACATCCGGTCAAGAGACTAATTCAAGCCACAATGAAACTTTTTGTTCACGTAGGTCAGTTTTAAGTCAGAATCCAACTTTCATGCAGGTCACATGATGGAATCGGGATATGGACGGAATATACATCCTAACCCCAAATAAATCTACTATAATGACCCAAAATTTACTTTTGGAATCCAAAATTCATGTATATGTTTAATTCTTAGGGTCAGTCTTTGATATCTCGGAATAAATGAATAGGTTCCCGGTTCTTTCCACTATCCCACCTAATGAGTCGTTAAAATTTGTTTTCAATGGAATCTTCTACAGTCATAGGTTCCGTCGTTCCCATCGCTTCTTGATTAATGGTTAGGTTTGAACTCTGTAACAGAATTCCTAATTCAATTTGTTGTTCCAGAGTTAATCTACTCAGTCTTTATTGACTCGAAGCTCTATTTTATTTGTGTTTGTTTTTCCTATGATGATGAATTTTGAATTGCACTGGCAAATTTCGGGTCATTATAGTAGATTTATTTGCGGTTAGGATGTATATTCCGTCTATATTCGGATGCCATTCATGGAATACTTTAGGTCACGAGATGAATTCTTCGTTATTATGTAATCATTGTAGAATTCCAATCACGAGGGTATTTTGAATCACTAGTAAAATTTGAGTATAATGATAGATCTATGGTCAAGGACTCAAAGGTACAAATTTCGAGTGATAATGGTGAATCTCATGTTACGAGGAAATTTTTGCTAATGAAATAACTCGTTTTTACGTCACAATATATAGCTTGGGTTACCATGGAAGATTTATAGTCAAAGTGAATGTCTTAAGTCATGATGATCATTGAGCAGATTTCAGATCACAATGTCGGATTTTAAATTTTGGGTTACAAGGTGATTTTTGTACGATCTATAAAGGGGGATACCTTTTGGTGGTGATACCATTTCATATAGACAAATAAATCCTAATTGATCCTGACCGTCAGATCGATTAAATGGTATCCCCTTTCCCTTTATAGATCATGAATTTTTGGTTGAATTATGGATTTTGGATTGCAAAGCATGGTAATTATTTACCAACATGATAAGTTGTGGGCCACACATACTACCCGATTTTAAGTTATAAAAGAAAGTTACAAAGCATATTTGGTTCATGGACTATTTTTAATCATGCGACAGATTTTGGATCACAGCAACTACTTTTGGGTTATGTTTGGATTTTCTTTTATGCTGTAACAAATTTCGGGTGACAATGGTAGTTTCAGGCTATGTTGTTAAAGGCTCGCCTAGGCGCCAAAGGCGGGAGCTATTACCTTAAGTTTATTTTTGTTCTGGTCGCCTTGGGCCCCTTAGGCCCGCCTAAGCGCTAAAGGCGAGAGGTGAAGGTCTTGGCGCCTCGCCTCACCTCGTGTCTCACACAACATAGGTTTCAGGTCACGAGGTAAATTTTAAATCACCGGACAAACTTCACGCCACAACTCACTAGGACGCTATGGCCATGTTATTCAATTATTTAGCAAATTTTAAATCACCAGTCATATTTTGAGTTATGCAACTGATAGACAGAGATATCGATAAGGTAGTTATTATTAATGATTGTAAGAGATGATTGAAAAAGATCTTACATGGTTACATTTATAGGAGAAAGACAAAGCAAATGACTATGCCTAAAGGTATAAACCACAGGATATTCCTAAGAACTAAAAACAAGGAAATGGATAAGGCCATTTGCAGATAGTAAAACTAAACTAGAGTAACTAGTAACAAGTAAACACATTCTAACACTCCCCCTCAAATTGAAGCAGAAGAGGTAATGAAATGCATCAGTTTGGCATGCAGACTATCTAACAGTGGTAGAGGTAATCCGTTGGTCAGTACATCTACAATATGTAGAGAAGAAGAAATGAATTCCACATCTAGGATACCAGCTTGGATCAGATCCGTGACATAATGATAGTTGAGCTCTATGTGTTTGGTACGAGCATGGAAGACTAGATTCATAGCCAAGGCTTTTGCACCCATGTTCTCACAAAAGAGGTGATGAGGAGTAGTGACTGAGATGCGCAATTCTTCAAGAAGGGTTGCCAACCACATGACTTCAGAAGCAAGACATGAAAGTGCCTTGTACTCAACTTCAGTAGAGGACTTGGTGACTGTTAGCTGCTTTTTGGACTGCCAAGAGACGAGAGTAAAGCCCAAAAACACACAAAAAACCGATATACATTTTCTTGAATGTTGGCATCCAGCCCAATCAGAGTCAGAGTAGCCAGATAGTTGAGTTATGTCACCAA
The DNA here is from genome assembly GCA_023531435.1 of Papaver californicum. Classification (NCBI taxonomy): domain Eukaryota; kingdom Viridiplantae; phylum Streptophyta; class Magnoliopsida; order Ranunculales; family Papaveraceae; genus Papaver; species Papaver californicum. The sequence goes on from JAJJMC010026454.1 coordinate 5,066, forward strand.
AGGAGATGATTATACCTGCCCCAATGGAGGATTTTACATAACTAAGAATTCTTTTGACCAACTGCATAAGTTCAGAAGTAGGAGAGTGCATGAACTGAGAAGTGTAGTTGACATCTGGCCTGGTTAGAGTTAAATACTGAAGAGCCCCGACAATACTTCTATATTCAGATGGATTGGGTAATAAGTCACCATCATGAAGAAAGACTCTTCCTTCACCTGCAACTGGTGTAGGACATGGCTTGCAATCCAGCATATCAATTCTTTCAAGAAGATCAAGACAATACTTAGATTTAGTAAGAAGGAGAGATGTGCTGCATGTAGACTTTGTAGCTTAAATGCCCAAGAAGTAGTGCAGGTCACTAAGATCTTTCGTAGCAAAAGAAGATCTCAGAGTGGACACAAAGTCAAAAACCAAGGTAGTGGAGCTTACAATAAGAAGTATGTCATCAACATATAGAAGTAGAAGCAAAGTATATCCACTAGAGAAGAATATGAACAATGAATGATCAGAATCACTCATGATGAAACCATAGTCTACTAGGAATCCGCCAAATTTCTCAAACCAGGCTCTAGGGGCCTGTTTGAGTCCATAGAGTGACTTGTTAAGCTTGCAAACATAGTCAGGCTTGTTAGGATCCACAAAACCTTGGGTCTGATTCATGCAAATCTCCATGCAAAAAGGCATTTGAGACATCAAGTTGTCTCATAATCCATTGATGTGGTTTTCATATAGTGGTAAAAAGGGTTTGATTCTCGGACTTGTGAAGATTTAATTTCTAGACCTAATTTTTAATAACAGAAAATAAACAGATTAAAGTAAATATGATTTAAAAATGATGGGAAGAACCAGGACTAAGGATTCTACTTTTAACCAATTACTCAAGTGATAAAATTGTACAATATATTTTCGATTTAATCTAAATATGCCAAAGATAGGTTTTTAAAAGAATAATTGTAAATCCTAAGCATGAGACATCAAAAGCAGTTAACCAAGCATGACTCATCAAAAGAGAACACAACTATTTAAGAACAACCATTTTTTCCAATTTAATGCAAGGAAAATAATAGTAAAAGAATTGTAAAATAAATAGATAAAATAGAAGTTACCACTTAATTATTGGAGAAAAAGCTTCCTCCGTCGCCCCAGTGATGGTGATTAGCTCATTGTAATGAAAACACACTCAAAATAGTCTTTCATTGCTCAAAAAGTGCTTACAATGACTAAAAAGAAGTAACACAGCCAATTCGATATGCTTATAAGCGTTACAGTGAAGGGTTCATAGTGTTACAAGAGGAAGAAAAGAGTACAGCAGAAAAGGACGGACTGTGTGTGCAATTGATAAAGAACGGCTGAGCAGCTGAAGATGCGACAGTATCAGCGACAGTTCCTCAACACCGTATGTTCTTCTTCCTCTCTACAACAACAGAAATTTTCTTTGTTCCTGTTCTCTACCGGCTGCTCTCCCCCCCTTTGTTTTCTTCGATTCTCTTCATATTTATAGGGTAAGTAAACCCTAATAAGCTTTCTAAACCGATTAGGACTCCAAAAACCTATCCAAATCCACTTTTGATTACGTGAGAATTCCAAACAGAGTAGAACTTGGTTTTCCGATTCCTGATTGGATTTCCGGCCATTATTTCCGCCTCAAATTCTTTGTTTGACGTGTGTTATTGTTGTTTAGGGTGTTTGAATCATTTGGGTAACTCATAGAAGTTTCCAAAACCCTTAAAACTTGGTTGCAAATCATCGTAGCACAATTTCTTCACGTAACCAAAGTTTCCCGCCATTTTCGGATGTTTGAAATGAAAAGGGGGTGCCCCAATCCAAAGTGTGGGTGCCTTTATCAATTCTTCTGGGTGCCTTTATCACTTTTCGAGCCAATTTTTCCCAAATTATTTATTTCTCAAAAATACCTACAAAGACATAAAAAGACACAATAATTACAAAACGAACACTATCAAAATAGATAATCGAGTGCAATTTAGACACAAAAATGTGTCTATCAAATACCCCCAAACTTACTATTTGCTAGTCCTCGAGCAAATAAAAATAAAATCCTAACTCACTTTCGCAGGAACCGCGACTACATTTAGCATATGTAATAAGCCGTTAAACCCCTAGGTGTCCCTAGTGGACGAGTTTTGTCTCGTGAGGGTTTACAAGAGGTATACCCACAAAACCTTTACTCCAGATTTTAGCGACTCGTGAACGATTAAGGATAGACACTAAACAAGCTATTTAGTTGGCTTACTCAATTCTTCGTCTATGGGAATCATTACCCTATATGAGTCCAACTGTTGTACACGAGTGTTTACTCAAGCATACTAAAATTCATAAATAAGACAACAGAGCTCTACTCAGATAATCGTTCAACCACAAGACTCAGAATCTATCAAAGTTCAATCACATGAAAAGTTTAGAAGATGGACATGGAAAATGTGAAGGTTGCACGTGTTGACTAAGGTGAACGGTGTTTCCCATATCTGTCTGAAGGTCAGTGCCAGGATGAATCCTAATGGTTTGAGATACATGGTCTTAAACCTAATATTAATATCGACTCAACTGGTATATACAAGGGTCCCAGCGATCGATTTATAAAACGATAAATTTATTGACAACATGATTGGATCAAATTGAATCCAAGCGCATGATTCTTATCAGCATCTTACGTGATAGTTCCCATGGATCCTGCGTTCCACACTTGCTTAGGCGACGGAGACAGGGAGAACACACACATATTGCTATCAAAGTATCAATAAAGCAAGAATCGGGCTTGATCTCAAAACACTCTACTCTATTTCATCCTGACAGCGATAACAATTTGATACTGGGCCCCATCAAATCACTTAAAGAAACAAAAAATTACAAAAGTAAAAACAGAAAGTGATATGGTCGAGATAGACTCCAATATGTGGTGACGAACATCATGCTTTTTCTAACACCTGAACCATGTCCTTTTATGAATAGACCATTTAACTGGGCACACCAATTCCTATAGAAAAAGAGCTAAGTTTCCATCTACCTAGAATGGTTAGTGTCACCCTGAAGTGTTCACAAGCTTCTAAATTCTAGAGCTTTATTATTTCACTAAAAAGTTTCTCCCTTACCCCCAAATTTAAGTCAAACAGTGTCCTCAATGTTTCTAAAAATGAATGATTAAAAGCATGAACAAGGAGAAACTGTTACCAATCGAAGGAAAAGAGTTAAGGAAAGATATTACCGAGTTTCATGCGCATGGGTTACCTCCACAGAAGTGCTAAGTTTAAAGTCTTCAGCCAGACTAAGGAAGAATTAGTCACCTCATGAAATCATATAACAATAGTCGGAACAACTGTGGGTCATCTGAATCAAATAATGCTATCACAAATAGAAAACTACAACATGCCAAGAAAATGAACAAACCGAGCACACCCTTATCTAGTTTTTTGTTTAAGACAACTACTTCTAGCTGTGGTTCAGGTTTAGGGTCTATAAAAGGGTCTAGATAAAACATTTTCATGGGTTGGATTTCCTCATAGGCATGATCAACAGGATCAGGTTGTAAAGTCTGGAAAAACTCAACTAAGAACTTAGAAGCACATAATAATAACCTGAATAATTGTGGATCCTCAAATTCAATCAGATTTGACCCACACAGTTGACTACTATGAAGGTGGTCATTCTTAAGCAAATGTGTCGATTTCCTAAAGTAATTAGGTTTAGTCTTAAAACTTAATAAGTGACACATTTGAAATTCTAACGTTCCCACATATGGAAGAAAATATTTTGGTGGGAAAACAAAGTCAATCTGGGTATTATTGCCTAGGTAAACCACATCGACCAGAGGATGGGTTTCTAACAACTGAACTTCTTTATGGACATGATTAGGTTCAGGAAACAGTTCTTGAAGATAATCTTTTAATATGGTAGAGCACAAACATCAAGTCCCAAGTGAGGGACTTCTAAAAGAGTCAAAGGTAAAGCACATGGAGAATGATAATCACCCCCAAACTTAGAATTTTGGGTGTCTCTAGATAAACTAGTCACAATTTCCTTAATTTCTAGATCATCAGATTCTCGAAAATTTTTAATTGCTTCTTCTAAGTTATAATCAAGTGGTGCATCCTCACTCATATTTAAAATCTCTACGGGTCTATCTTGGTTATATACAACTATTGTTTCTAAATCGTTGGACTCTAAAACAGTATTCTCAGGATAAACCCGTTCCTCTAAACCATTATCGGTTTCACAACAAGAGAGTTCTACATCGTCTAAAACAGTGGTATCTCTGGTCAAATCCTCTTCCTTTTGAATAGGTGAATGATCATTAAAATTATTTGGATTTGAACAAGAAATAACACTATCATCATGAAGCACAATTGGAGTGACAGTTTCCTGATCACTCTGCCTGTATATTTCAAGTTCTTCATCGACACTATCCTCATCATCATAATAATATGAAGATGTTTGAACCTCGTCTAAATAAGTAGTGTTACCAATTCTATCCTCGTCCTACTAGGTGAATAATTATCAAGGGTAGCAATATATTGGCAATTAAGATCATTTTGAGCAATATTATTATTTGCAGACATTTCATTCACACTTAATCCAAACCTTTTTGTACTCTCAGTCAACTCCCTGAGGGATTATTTTAGAAAATCAAATGGATCATAAGGGGTACTGGTTTGCAAATGCTCGTGTCTTCTAGAGGCATACTAGGTTCATGGGGAGTACTAGATTGCATCTGCTTTAGGGCATCCCTCCAAGATAACGAACTCAAATCATCATGGGGAGTACTAGATTGCATTTGTTTTAGGGCATCCCTCCAAGACAAAGAACTAGAATTTTGCTCACTTTCATGTTCATAAGACGGGTGTATGTACGAATAGTAATTGGGATCACCTTGGTATGAGTAATAGCCTCCAAAAGGTTGGTGGTGATCCCGATTACTATCCACACAATGTTGATAGTATGGATAATGTCTATTTTGAAATTCAGTCGGATATTCATTGTATTGGTCCTCATAAAATCAGTTCGACATTTTCTAAAAACTAAAAATTCCTAATTAAAAAAAATCTAAGAAAATAAATGCCGACATGAAGGGGTTTCTTAAACATTCACAAACAAGGCCGACTCAACCAAATCAAGCCTATTGAATCTAGCAAACAAAAAGCATGACAGCTCCACTTAGATTGTTTCTAGACCAGCTTCTATTCTTTCAAAAGGCAACTGGTTACAATTTTAGCAAACCTCTTAGAACGATCCGAATTAGATTAAGTCGAAGAGAAACAGGATAAGCTCTTAGGAGCTTTGATAACCCTGTCTCTTTGGCACTTTTCCCTGGTTACAAGGAGGCTCTAATCAACTTAAAATAATCTTCCTGAACTTCGAGTTAGGCTAATAAAGTATCCAGTACAATCCTTTTGAACGATTTTCCAATAAGCTCGATACCCTATAGGTCTCTTTCTAGTCAAAATTTTAAGGTTTTAGGTTCGCGTTTGGTAACGTGTTCCTAAAGCGGGCAAGAAGGAAACGGTGATGAAATCCGAGTCCTTATCTTGTATGACCAGTTCTTGCCCTTTACTAGAAAAGTAAGTCCGTTTTCAATTCCTCAACATATATGCATACGAAGGAATATAGTAAACCCACTTGCAGGGGATTTGTGGGTTGATCGAGTCTTACCTCCCGTACCAGACGGGGGATGATTTA
>JAJJMC010026457.1:0-10998 GCA_023531435.1 Papaver californicum
TTTAGGTTCCATATCTTGAGCATAGTCTTACCATCAAGTAGCGGATACTCAAAGAAGCAATCCCTAGTTGGAAGCGCATAATGCTCACAGCGTAAGATCGAACCGTCAGGTAATGCTAGGCTTTTAAGTAGCTTGAAGTCATGTTCGCCGACAGAATCACTAACATAGATAGGACCTCCTGATATTGCCCTAGAAGCAGCATGAAATTTTGAACATGGGTGAGTAGATTGAAACATATCCCAGTCAGGAAGTATGAAATTTCCCATCCACAAACTATTGTAAGCACAATGCACCATATGGCATCCTTGTAGCCAGAATGTCCCACTTGTATCGCCGGCTGGATCGGTGCACCAAAAATCATCTCCTGCATGAGACAGAGTTAATCCAATAGTCTCTTGATGATATAAACTACATACATGTAATCAAACTGAAGGAAAAATCTTATCATACCAACGCGACCAAGCGAGATAGCTGCAGTTCCGAGAAACATAAAGTCATTGCAGTGTTCCATGCTGGCAATTACACCATTTCCTTTGAAATGTTTCCTCATTGAATCATTTAATGCACTGTAATAAGCTTTAGCTAGCTCTACTCTCCCACCATATTCCTCGCCCAACATCTCTAGCAACTGCAGTATCATATCATGCTTTATTAATAATTCAAATTCAATTAGTAATCAGGATTTGAGACCACAAAATCCTAGATAAGAACCTTAAATCTAATCCATATGATTAAATCAACTATTTCAAGTTTTTTTCTAGTAAAAATCTAAGATGAGCTAGGCAGCCATTATCCTGAATCTGTATACACCCTTTCAGAGTATGGGCATAGGGAGTAAGCGGTTTGGTGCCTTCTTGGATATCATTTTTCACATTTTCACTTTATTTTAACAACAAAAACAGCTAAACCAAATGAGAAAAAGAAAACTCCCCCAAAACCGACTCTATTAGCCTATTTGGATACAAAAAGTAGAAATCGATTTCGGAAATTACAAGTAAAAATGTTTTGTTTCATAAAAATTTAATTTTTTACTTCTAAAGAATCATTTTAAAATTATGTACCCAAATTAATTTCTGATTTTTTTATTTCTAAAAACTAAAAATCAACTTTTTATTCAAACACATTTGTATTTTGATGGATCCCATGACATTCAGTTGAGACCCCTCGACACCCTAAATTCTTTTAGGGTGCCCAAATAAGGCTTTTGGTGTTTTTTTGTCGGTTTATCTAGCAACGTTATTTTATCAAACCTTTGGATAAGCCATACATGTCATATGAAAGAAAAGTTTCTACAAACGTAGTACTGAACCACTACCTACAATTGTCACACCTCAATAGTATATTAAATGAAAAAGAGTAAATAAGAAAGAGAAAGGAGAAGGAAAGTTTCAAGAACTTACCTCAATGACATCCACCTTGACACCATCAACACCAACAGATTCAAGATAAGAATGCAGCCCTTCATACATCAGATGCACATCCTCAGGTGAAACTAATCCAACACCATTTTCTACAATCTTATCAACAGCTAGATCTTCCATAGTCGTTTTCAGCCCCGGCGAAAGCGTAACACCCACAACTTTGGATTTAGGCAACCCTTTGACATTTGGTTTTATTCCACCCCAAAACCCACACAAAGCATGCCAAACATAAACATATTCAACACTCTTGAAATCCTCCTTCAAATCCTTGATGAAAGCACCCATACCTGTTACTAAGGGCAGTTCCTTTTTGCTGTTTTTTTCTTTATTATTACTCTGATAGTTTTTGAACTTGTAGTTTTCTTGAAAGGTTTTGAGTCTGGCTGGCATTTGTTCACCAGCAACAGTTCTATCCATACCTTCTTCATCAAGTGGTGCATCATCACGGCTTATAGATTGCCAACCATCGTCGATAAGGACTAACCCCGGAGGGCACCCGCCTTCTGCTAAACCCTTGACACCTTCATAAACCCCCTGTGGATGCACTTTTGTATAGAATGCATCCCAAGTGCACCACCCAAATTTATCAACTATACCGGGTAAAGTTTTTTCTTCTAAGAGTTTAAATGTATCGGAATGATTTCGAATAATTTTGATAGCTTCTTTAACTAGAACAAACGGATCGGTACCGACATGTATATATACACAAGTACGAAATTCTGATTGAGTAACTAAAGAAGACCCACTTTCCATACATATATCTACACCATCATCAATCTTACCTGGTTGCAAACACCCACGGAATGAACCTTCAATGAGAGGAAGTAGTAAAACATATGGGCGAGAACGATCCGGATCGTTCTCTAATAACATCATTTGAGTTTCATGTTCCAAATCACTTCCTTTGTTACCAACCCAATGTGTTGTCCACCAGACTTTGAATCTAAATATACTCATAAATCTTGTGTCCTTGAGTTTACCTAAAGAATTCACATGGTAACTCTTGGGCTCATTAGAGGTAAACCCAAGATAGCAACCTTTCTTATTGTCTAGTGATGTTGGAGTGAGTGTGATGTTTGAAGGGACTTCTGATAAAATCAAATGATCATTGACCATAAGATTTGATCCTTTTAAGTTGATCAAGGTTGGTTTCTGAAGATCATCAGTGACCATGATATGGTTTTGGGTAAGTAGTTATGCTAGGAGCCATGATTATTCAAAACTCACAGGGGGTTAATTTGAAGTGAGCAAAAAATGAAAAATATGGACTATATTTGAGTGTCAAAGAATAGTAGTATGTTATGGTATGAAATTGCTTCTGGATTTGATTGAAGAAATGAAATCATCTAAAAAAAAGTGATGAATTTTGTTTGAATGGAACGGTTTAATAAGCTTTAGTGTATTTAGTGTGGCTTTCAGTATATTCTAGAGTGCTCTGATTTATAGAAAGGACTTAAGAGTGACCCCCAAATGTCCACATGGGAGCAGGCTTCTCATTTGCTGATGGATATGAAAAGCGAGGGAGAATGAGAACAATTTCTACTGCTTCATCATCCATCATCGTCATCAATGGGACTGGTAGGGTTTGGACACATAAGTCAGAAAAGCTTGGGTGGTGGCATGCCGAGAATTTTCGACGTGTTACTATTCCAAAAGCTCCACGAGTTCAACAATTTTTCAACTCACCTTAAATGATATGAAAACACCTTTGCAAAAGAGGAACAAAAGGGGTCTTTGATGGCCTTCTTGATTATTATTTTTCTGCAACTTCCATGACCACACATGACTTGTGGAGATGAAATACCTGAAGGTCAGTTGACAATGATATGCATATACCGTACCTAACCGTCAACCGCAACACAGTTACATGTTAAAACTTCGTAGGTTTGCCAACTTATTTGGATAATGTTCAACTAACATAACTACCACAAAACAAAATCAGCATGTTTGTTTTTTTGCTGACTAATCTGAATATGATCCTATTATTTGGTTCAGATCTTTTGTTTTTTTAGTTTGAGTCAGATGTCAGGTCATTTATTTTTTAGTTTGAGTGAGATCTGACTTGTTATCTGACTCAGATTTAATCCCTGATTCGAACCTGTTCGAATCAGGGAACAAAAAACCCTTGATTCATAAATCGAATCATTAATTTATATATTTTTAAATTAATTAAATTAGATCTAACTAAAAACAAACATATTAAATTAAATTCGGATGAATCAGATGATTTCAGTTGAATCCTCGAAAACAAACATATTAATCCCTTTTCATGTTAATAATATATTGGTACCGACATCCACCAGTCAAGACCATAAACATTTTCGAGGGTCAGACCGACCAACTATATAATTATATTCTTAGTTAAAAAGATATTAATAATTAAAAAGAGATTACTTAAGAGATAAGATACCTATCTTGACAATTATCTCCAGGATTTGATTGGTAATTAAAGTGAAGTGATGTCATGATTTGAGATATCTTTTCCCACTTGTAGATCAATCGAGAAAGCTCGTGACCCTGCTTGTGTATCACATTGTTTTGTTAAATTATCAGAAAGGCTTTATAGCATATCAAGCACATAGAATGGAATTAAACAACAGTGATTGGTAATAATGTGTCGGTTTTGCATCATGTAATGTTAGGAGGTACGGGGAAAAAGATTAGTGATGGGGTGTTGATTCGAGTCTTTATATCTTTCTAGCTAAGATATTTAAAGGCAACAACAAGTAGTTAAGTGGGGAGACTATGTTAGGGAATATTAAAATTGGTAAGGATTATTAGATTTCCCATATACAAGACATCGTAATACTGTAATGGGCTTTATCCTTTCATGATCAACACCGTTTGTGTTGGAGAATATTCCTGTAACAGTAAGCAAACTAAACAGAAATTTGAAGGAGATTAATCGTTAGAACAAAAATAACACAATTCAGACAACCACACAAGCACAGAGAGATGGAGTCGCCCGTTCAACAGACTTCCCTTAACTCAATATTTGTCAGGTATGCCTTTAGAAATATGTTGATATACCTTTAGAGATGATAAATTTGAATCCAGGATAAAACCACCTGATACCAACCCAGTTAGCAAGACTCGTTGGCCCGTTGTGAACTTAACAGTAGAAGAAAATGAAGAAATAAACTATTGCGCAAATCAAAGCAAGAAGAGGTGAAAAGTCGTCAGGTCAGTGGCTGCGACTGGGGTAAGTATAAATCTGACTTTTGTTTTTCTTTTGAAGAAGAATAAGACTGTTGAATTATCAAACGGTAAAAAATCAATTAATTAGACATATTTAATTCGAGATATTTAATTAAAATATTTTATTATTAAACCTGATTTAATTTACAAATTCAAAACGGTAAAATACTTAATGTACAAAATTAAAATATAAAACCGTTGGATCTTTGATGGGCACACGCAGGCACTCGCAGGCACACGCAAGGCTCACGCCAATGGTCACACCAATGGTCACGCCAAAGGTCACACCAAGGGTCGCACCAATGGTCGCACCAATGTTGACAAAGTTTAGTATTTATAGACAACAAAAGGGGTCATACAACCAAATTACAATGTTAAATATGTAGACCCAAGCTATTGTCTTCCGATTCGAAGAGTGGTCTTCGAGATGGTTAATACCATCCCCGACTGGATTCGTGGTAGCTCTCAATTACGTTCTTGTTTCATCGCTTCGCTGTCGTTACCTCGTGAAGTGAGAAGTAGGTTCTTCTATTGACCATGATCCGAGACGAATATCCTTTGTGAGTTGTGTCAGGTGTATTAAATGTTTCTGAACGTTTCGCGCGTGCTTTTGCAGTAGCATTTAATACCTTGTCCCCCATTCAAACTCGATCATTGATTACCTTTGTTGCTTTCCACATGTCATGATCTTGAGTTGATACAGCAGATGCTTCGTCTTGTGCGCTGGACAATTATCTTTTTCAACACTCCGCTCTTGTTATAGAAGTATGAATCCTTTGCTTTAGATAGTGACACGTGTATCAGAATATTTTACCACTACACCCTGCTAATCCGTGGAGAAGCTCAAAAATCTTTTAAGTGTAGCAGAACCCAACAGGTTATTACGATAATTTCGCTCGGAAAGTGGTGTGTGTCGTTTTATCAAAATTTTGGATGAAGCTTTTGTAGTGTGAAACATCTGAATGTTTCTTGTTAAAAACGAAAGAGAGCTAACTGTTAGTCCAGAAAAATTTCAAAAGTTATGGCTTAATTGTTATGAAGTTATTGGATTGGCGGACAACCACCATTGGCTGTCAACTAAATAGACAAGTCAACTTGGCTACATGCTTTCTTTTCTAGGCTAACACGTTTTGGTGAAGGTGGCATGATGTGGTTATACCACTCATGCAAATGTATTACTATAAATACCTGTATAAGGGTATTGTGTAATGGATGACAACAAAAGTAAACAAAGAGCTTGTTTCCGTCTCATCTTCTTGTTATTTTAATTACTAACTTATAGCTACATATGTACACAAGTGCTCGGTAAAACAATAATAATATTAATAAATTTATTTTATTTTAATTAATTGGTTATTTAATACATAAAATTTTATTTATAGATCTAGAAGACAAATAAAATTAGATATTCTACAAACATCTTAAAATCTTTTATATATTTTCCTAATATCTAAAATTGTATATTCTATCCAAATTGTATAACTAAATTTTATATTAAATTATAAAAATATTTTTATTTATTTATTTATTTAAAATAATAAAATATAAAATATAAATTTTGATGATCAAGCAGTACAAAAGAATGAATGAGTATCTTGCACTGCAGTTAATGGTACCGATAGGTTCCAATGCAATCAACAGAGATTGTAGAGTAGTTTTGGAGTATGGCTCCTGATATTCATTCGTAAATCACACTGCTAAGTTTTTGCATGTGTACAATAGGTAGGTAGGTACTACTTACTTACGGTTTAGCCAATAAAATAGAGAATGAGCCAAATTAGAGATGGATTTAGAGAAAAGATTCACAGACAACGACTCCCTTATAAATTTGTGAGCGGCAAAAGCCTGCCTAATTTATTTGTTTCTGCTAGATACTACACGTCTGTGTATTTGAATTTCAAATTGTCATGTTACGGGTTTTCAATATCATGCATGCACCGAGTCCTCTTTGCACTATATATTATATTATCGAGGCAAGTGGGCTTCCATAGTATCTTCATTTGTGTCTACAGGTCTTATTTCCGCAATGTATTATATTAAGTCAAGTTGGTTTTCAAAATTCGATACGGTACAAAGCAATTCCAAATTGATGCCATTACCACACTGTGGTACAGTTCTACATTCTTGCAGGAATGCCAGGAGATCAATATTTGTTTAGTCATTGAAAGATCGACTGTATGTCCAAAGATTGGTAACTGTTATTTGCTACTAGAAAGAGTGCATAGTTTACTAATCTCATTTTGAAATACTTACAGGGAAACACTGCTGGATCCGCTTCTTTTTAGGTATTCTGTTTTCATTATCGATGAGGCTCATGAAAGAACTGTTCATGCTGATGTGCTATTAAGCTTGTTAAAATGTGTACAAAAAGCAAGGTCATTTTACAGAATAAACCAGGATGAAATTAGTTTCATCCTGCATATTCAGATAAAAAAATATATTTTCTTTAAGATGTATCAGGTTACATCCTGCATATTTTGACAAATAAACATATTTTTCTCATAATATATCTGGTTTTATCCTGCACATTTAGATGATTATTTATTCTTATGGTGAAGGTTATGGTGGTGTTTGTTGTATTTTATTAATATTGAATGTGGCGGTGACAATAATGTGGTGTTTGTTGCAATTGAAAATGTTGATAGTGGTGATGGTTGTGCTAGATCTTTATATTTTATATGGAGCGGATGGTAGAAACACCAGTTTTACCTATATTTATTTTGTTCATCCAAGAATGATACTAGACGTAACCAGTTTCATCCTGATTATTTTTTGAATAATTTATTTTTCTTAGTTTAAGTTAGGATGCATCCAGTTTCATCCAAGCTATTTTCTGAATAATTTTTTCTATTTTATTCTAATTCAGGATGCAACCAGTTTCATCATAGCTATTTTCTTTTCGAAAAAAAAAACTTATGAATTTATTATCAACAGTGGATCTTGTTTTGCTGATAATTTAAAACCCTTTCCAAAAATATAACTTTTATTAAAATCTGATATATATTTTGAAAGTTATGAATGTTTTTATGACTTATTTTTAAATTGAAGAGAAAAAGGTTAAGAAAAAAAAAATAGAAAGAGGAGGGATATAATTATCTATGATTTGTTATATCCATATTATTCATCCTTGATATTTACATGCCCTCTAGAACCATAAGTTAGAAAATTTTGGACAATAAATCCATTTTTTCTTTTATTTTATTAACAAAACTTAATAATCTCAATTAGTGCCAAACTTAAAACACATATATTAATCCTCTTGCCAAAAAATATATTTAAATATCTCTTATTCTAACATTGTTATTTCTTGCAAGCCAAAAACATTTTACAAACATGCAATCATACCAAAACTATTGGGCTATTCGTTACTTCACCGTAGAAAATGAGGGCTACAAACAATTTTTATAATAAGTTTTCAATAGCCTCCAACATCTTAGATCTTCTTTCGACGACTCATATCTTCTTCGGCTTAGATACAGATATATACGAGATGCGATGTTGCCTAGTTTGCTGGGAAAAATGCAACATTTGCCTTCTTTTTATTAAATGATATTTCAGATCTATATTTATACCCTCTATTTAAAATTAGTGGTAACAACATAAACATTTAGGCATCATGATGGCAATTTATTGCGTGTTTTATAAGGTCATGACAAATGTTTTGGAATCTAAATTATATACTTCTTATGGCATCGACTGGTCACTAAATTCTAGTATAAAAATTTGGCACCCGGTAAAGTGCCCTTCTTAAAAAGAGCTAAATTGATATAAAATAGTTTGTTTTTAAAAAAAATATTGGGGTTCAACTACTCGAGATAGTGATAACTATGAGTCACACGTGTAGTCCACCTGGCATCCAGCCTGTCTAAGTATTCACATGTGTCTGTATATAAACCAAATCTCTAAATGAAAATCAATAAGAAAAATCATTTGTTCTCTGTTAAATTCTGTTATGGTATCAGAGCCCTTTTTCTTAGGAACACACATCATTAATGAATTCTTTTTTCTCTTCAATTGTTTAATACTCAGCAGAACCTATTAATGGCCGTCAACAGTCAAGTTATACTTTCAAGAACTTGATAAATACAATTGAATTTGAAGCAGACACATGTATCAGACGCATGGGAGACAAATGCAAAGTACCACATCAATATCTGACATCTTTTTCTGGAAAAATGGAAAAGAAATTGATGCATGGAAATCATCCTCTGAACATCAATGACTTCATGTAAGTTTCAAGAAACTTTAATTCACGCATGCTGTACTTCTTCTTGATCAGAGAAACATTAAATGAAAACATAAACTTCCAAAGCAGCTTTAATAAACGATCATCTTTACAATTTTATAAAAGAAAACCAAAGAGAAACGTAAGTTTTCTGTTTTTTCCTTCTGCTGCTCATTCTTTCCGATCAAAACATCCTCTATGACACCACGAGGAATTTTCACAGACCTATCAGCTAACTGCAAAGTCATCTGGGTAGGTTTCAAATCGCCTAATCCTAGCTGGAGGTACACATGGTACGACAGTAAGTTCACACTGGCTCCTAAATCGAGTAAAGCTCTTTCTACCCGGTAGTTTCCTATTGTGCAAGCTATGGTTGGGGAACCTGGGTCTTTGTACTTAAGGGCCGTACTACTCTGTATAATTGAACTTACATGACTAGCTAGAAAAGCTTTCTTATGTACGCTAAGTTTTCGCTTTCGCGTACACATGTCCTTGAGAAACTTGGAATAAGCAGGAATCTGCCTAATTGCATCTAATAATGGAAGGTTGATAGTGACTTTCTTAAACACTTCCATTATTTCATTAAAATTGGATTCCCTCCTAGTAGGTGCTAACAACCTTGGGTATGGGGCTCTAGGCATAAAATCGGTTCTCTGAGGGTTTGCCTCAGGCTCTTCAGAGGCTTTATCAGTCTCTTCAACTATTGGGTCAGGGTGAACTACAGTTTGTTCACTATCAGGCCTAGTTACCTTGTTATCCACTACCTTACCATTCCTAAGGGTACTAATTGCATTCACATGACTGGATGATTTCTCACCAGTCAACATTCCATTGGATCCTCTAGGATTTGGTTCGGGTTGACTAGGGAACCTACCAAGTTCTCGCTCTCTCAGAGCCACAGCAATGTCACTGACTTGGGTTTGTAAACTAGAGATAGCTTTTTCTAAGGTATGGACTCTCTGCTCATTCTTTTCGTCATTGCTGGGATGAGTTGGACCAGCCGAATTCTTATAACTGAAGCCTGGAGGACCTTTAGCATTACTAAACTGACCTTGATCCTGGCCTTTCGACCAGGAAAGGTTTAGGTGGTTTCTCCAGCCAGGGTTATAAGATTCCGAATATGGGTCGAACTTTCTCTGGTTATCAAATCTAGTGTTATTATAAAGAGCAAAAGCCTGCTCTTCGAATTGGTTGGGTTCTGAACTACTAGCTTGATTCAGTTCGACCAGTTCTAGCCTCCTAGATAAGGCTTCTATTTGGGCCTTTGGATCGAAAGATCCTTCTACCCTATTAACATTTCCTTTTCCTAGAAGAATTGTTCTTTTTGGCTCTCTACTGCTCTCCCACTGCTGGGTCTTCTCGGCGATGTCCCTCAGAAGTTTCATCGCCTCAGCAAGAGTCTTACTGTCGAACCCTCCGGTTGACAAAGACTCGACCAAGGTTATAGATGCATAATCTAAACCGTCATAGAGGATTTGAACTAGCCTTAATTCCTCTATACCGTGGTCTGGGCACTGGGATAATAAGTCATTGAACCTATCTACATACACATACAGAGACTCTCCCTCTAGCTGGGAAAACGTGCATATTTTCTGCCTAACATACGAAATTTTGTTCCTAGGGAAGAACTTCTGAATAAAAGCTGAAGTAAGTTGGGCATAGGTTTCAATTGACTGAGGAGCCAAGCTATACAGCCACGACTTGGCTTTATCTCTTAGTGAAAAGGGAAATAATCTAAGTTTAATAGACTCGTCATTCAAGTCTCTAATTTTGATCGTGCTACATATTTCCTCGAATTCCCTAACATGAAAATAGGGATTTTCGTTTTCTTTTCCTAAGAATAATGGGAGCATCTGGATAATTCCCGGTTTCAGTTCGTAGCTCGCTTCAGTAGCGGCTAACTTGATGCTAGATGGAAGTGAGGTCCGGGCTGGATTCAACAAATCCTTCAGAGACGTCATTGCTGACACAGTCTCGGGAGTGACTAGTTCACTCACAGTTGGATTCTCAAGGTCAAGGTGAACTACAAGTCTTCCACTGATTAACCTACCTTGAGGGTCTCTATTCCAAGTTCGCCTTAAGGGCGTTCTTGGCATGCAAAAATTAAATCAAACACAATCGTGCCCTGACTCAACCAAATCAAACCTAAATCTA
>JAJJMC010026460.1:0-13294 GCA_023531435.1 Papaver californicum
ACTCTAATCGCAATGGGTCATCTTTAATAGCCGAAAACAACCCAAAACTCAAGTCCCAATCCTTTTCCTGTTTGAAACAGGACTTCCCGATGAGTGAATCGGCGACTCGGCCGAGTTGACTCGCTGGATCGCTGGGTTGACTCGCCGATTTGACTCGCTGGTTTGACTCGGCCGATCCTAGGGTGTCCCTTATCCATTCTTGGGGTGCCTTTATCATTTTTTGAGCCAATTTTTCACAAATCTTTATTCTTCAAATGTACCTACAAAAGTATAAAAACACGTAATATTTGCTAAATCGAATACTAACTTAATAGAAACTAAGGTGAAATTTAGACACTAAAATGTGTCTATCAAATTTCGTGAAACTTCGTTGCTAGAAAAATTCATAAATAATTTCTTCACTGAGAATGCTGTAAAATCCTCATACGGTGTCTTCTTTCGATGATCTACCCCAACTTTTTCATGCCCAGAAGATGAGTTATCTCCTACCTTGGAAGAATTTGGGTTTTGAGGTCATTCACGGTCTCAAAAAGATAAACCAGTAAAAGTCATGAAGAATTCATGAACTTTTTCAGTTGTGAGATAGTTGAGTGTTTTGATCATATCTCTTAGATCATTTGTCCGATTTATGTGAATTTTTAGTATGTTGTATAGGACATACATACAAAGATTTTGGTATATAACTAATCCCTATATTCATTACCAATTTCTTCCAGCTCGTGACTTTGTACATGGTAGTGTAAAATTGCTTC
Source organism: Papaver californicum (assembly GCA_023531435.1). Classification (NCBI taxonomy): domain Eukaryota; kingdom Viridiplantae; phylum Streptophyta; class Magnoliopsida; order Ranunculales; family Papaveraceae; genus Papaver; species Papaver californicum. Next base: position 753 of record JAJJMC010026460.1, read on the forward strand.
CGATGAGCTTGATGTGAAAACGTGTTTTTAAGACCCTGGGCCATTTGCTTGTGTTTTAGGTACTTGATGAAGTATACTCCCATAATTAGTTCACTTATACTCTAAAAATTCTAGTTGTATCTTGAATCTCATGTTTGTCATCAACTGATAATTTTGCAGGGCGAAAGTAGAGATGAACATAGTAGCAGTGTAGAGGTAGTGATCGTGGACCAATTTGATAAAACCATTATTCCTTCATCCCGAAATCATAAACAAATCCTCTTGGTCATGATTGTTGATGTATAAAATTAGAGTGAAGGTGCCACAGAAACTGAAAACGCCATGGTTGTATTTGAATACCCTGGTGTAGGTCTTTTTTTCTATCCTCCACTTAGGGTGCCACTTCCAAAACATGTGCTTGTTGGCGGCTTCAGCGTTCTAGCAGAGTATGTTGAGTTTTATACTTAAATATGGCAGAAGTATGGTCAAATTTCTACCACCAAGAAGTATGGAGATCCCACCATTCTTGCCTTTTGTATAAGTGAAGTACTGCATTCCATGTACGAAATGTTTACCGTGATTAATGATACTATCGCTGAGTGGATTTTCGTGAAATGGAGGTACTATTTGGAGGCATGTGACTGGCTTGAATTCAACCCAACTTGGTTTGGTTATGGAATTGATGTTGTTAAGGAGTCACAAATTGCAGCAGGTGTGATCCCTTCTTCTGAGCTTATCAAGCAAGGGGAGGCTGAGATTGAAAGATTGACCCAAGAGTTAGAGTTGAAGAAGGATGCTCTCCAAAATATGAAGGAGGCTTGTTCTAAAAAGGATAGGCCACTTCTGGCCAGCTTCCATTAGGCTTCATTCTTCACTTTTATTATTTTTCATTCTAGAGAGATGATAAACTTATTTGATTTTGTTTTTTTTGTTTGGATTTGAATGATTGGATATTTGGTAGGTCTTATTGCAAGAATTTTATTTTGGATCAACAAGGATTTTTGAATTAATAAAATTCAAATTTGATTACTGAAAGAAAATTTAATACTGAATGCAAATGTCTTGCATGCGTTTTGGAGGAATTGAAATTACAAATGAACTAAAGAAATATCCCTGGATTCTTAATATGTCAAATGCTTTGAGCCACTTCTCATGTATTGCTTTTTATATCAATTTTCCATCCTCAGCAGTCAACATGTAGTATCCACCAATGGTAGCTCTAGCAATCATGAATGGCCCTTCCGAATCAGTGTTTACCTTAAAGTGGAGATTATGCCTCGCTGCTTTCATAACCCAGTCTCCTACTTGAAAAGACTTAACCCTCATTGTATTGGCTCTAAATATGTGTCGTCGACTAAGATTTTCTTTAATATCTATGCCAATATCATCATTCCACGCATATGGATGTGTTGGAATTTTTTTATGGTGATTCAGTGGCACATGTGGACACCCCTGTAATATCACAAGGAAATATCCATGATGTTCTTTGCATTGGTTAGACATCAAATGAGTGATGAATGACTCAATACGATGTTGAATTTGAAGGGGAGTATGGTTCATCCACTTGGAAAAATACTGAAGAGGTGAGGCTATCCATTCATAGCGTCTGACTAAAGAAGAGTTGAGTTTTCCAGCAAACTCAAGTCCCCAGGCATAAGAAGTATGAGGAACATTAAATGGTAAAAGAGTTGAGTTCAATAAGCTTTATTTGAGCACGATACCTCTCCACATATGATGTTGCACTTTCTCCTGGCTCCCGTTTCATAGCCATTAAGTTTTAAAATTCTTCCAGGTACAAAGGAGGATCATCTGCCGTGACCTTTTTTTGAGGTACAAAGATGTATGCTTGAAGTGAACATGACAACGAAGATGTCTTGGGAGTTGCAGTATTATTTTTGTGTAGCCATGGACGTCCCAGGATCATGTCATAACCCAGATTTTCCTTTGTTATGTAAAATTTGGTTGTAGTACATGCAGAGCCCATTTATATTTCAAGATCAATGTAACCATAAACATTCACAAGCCTTCCTTCAGGGTCTTGAATGGTAGTGGGCGTATAGACAACTTCACTACGTATGATCCCTACAGCTCGGAGTGCCTTGATAGGGATAATGTTGATTGTAGTGCCTGCATCGATTAAGGTTCTTCCAAAATCAGTATCCTTGAGACTAGCGGTAGTGAGAATTCCCCACTCATATTTTTCTCCATCTTTGTCCATCTGTGCAGATTCAGTGAGTGATTTGCCTTCATTGAGTAGAGGTAGTCTCCTGCCCGATACAATAAGATTAGAGCAGTGGACAAGTCCTTACCTTGCGCTTTTGAGAGGTAAATGAGTTCACACACACGCTCCATCAAGGACTGAACTACTTGATTGGTGGGATCTTCAGATATAGTAGAATGCCTGAAAGAGAGAGGGTCCATATGTACGCCTACAGTGCCCAGGTCCAATTCTCTCGACTCAATCTTCTGTTTAAATATCCTCTTCAGGGTATTGCAATCACTTGTAGGGTGATTATCAAATATGTGAAAGCGACAATACTTAGGATCTGCCATCTCTTGTTCCGTTGGTGGACGTCGAATAAAGATAGGTTGATTGCACTATCCTGAATCCATACTTCTAAAAGCTCAATCACTTCTTCAATTGGAAAAAGGAAATCTGTGGATATTATGGCTTCTCTTGGTTGTTGTTATTGGCGTTGAGCCGGTGGTGGATCTGCAACTTCTTGGTTATCCCTTTGAGGCGGTTGGACCGTCTGTGGTGCCGGAGTCAGAATTAGTGCTGGTGCTGCACGTTTGGGTTGTGGCTCTGATGCTGGAGTTTTCCTTTTAACTCCTTTGGTCACAACATCTATAGATGTTGCGAGTTGTACATTCTTTGAGCCAGACGTCGACGGCTATGGGTTTTACGTACTTCTTCACTCTTGACAGGAGGCCTTGTCCTCTCTAGCAAAATAGGTAAAGTAGTAGCGGATCTCTTGGCAGTTTCATATAACTCATAGAATGTTTGGAATCACAAATTCTCTAGTAAAACCTGATAGACTTGTATCATTCCATTGATGCAAAGTTCAGTTACATTCGGGTCATTGGCATTCTAGTGTTTGGACTCTCAACCGCTTCACATAATCATTGAAAAATGTTCATTAGATCGCTGAAACATCCTTCCCAAGTCTGATAATGTAACTTGTTCATATACAAAGAATTATTTCCTGTAAAATGCATTAAGCATTTCACACTAGTTAGAAATATTGTTGGGTGCAAGGTTATTATACCATGTCTACGCTCTTCTAGTGAGAGACCTAGAAAACTCTCTCAGACGCAACACATGGTTGTAATCATATTCCCTTAATGATTCCAAGAATCGTGAAATGTGTTCACGATCATTTCCTGTTCCATCATAGAGTGAGAATGAAGGAGAGGAATATACTTTAAGAAGAACAATCCTCAGTATTTCAGATGAATAGGAAGGTCGGTGTTGATGGACATCAGACAAATCTCATTCTTGTAATTTTGAAGAAGCCGCTCTAGATCTCTGTGAGTAACAAAGTTAGGCCGATAGCTCCTCTCTAGCAATGGGTAGGAATAATGGGAATTTCATCCTCGTCATGAGTGTGACCCCTTAATGTGTTTGCCTCATCAGTTGCCTCAGAAGTATTTCTAGTCTGGTATGCTGGTGTTAATTTCTCTGTAAGAGTTTTGAGGAAAGTAAGGACATCCTTCTGAGTTGTAGCTATCTCTGCTTGAGTTCTGGCAAGAGTTTCTTGTATATGCATCAAGTCGACGATGGTAGGAGAAGTCTGTTCATCCCTTACTTCTTCAGCGTGTTGCTTAAATGAAGGAGGAGTATAATTGTCGATATTGGGAACCATAAGATTGTTACTAGGAGTCCCAGTTTTGGTACTAGCATAATTCACATTGGGAGTAGTAACTGAACCCGACCTAACATCAACCAATCTTGAAACTGTGTAAAATTTGATAAATTGAGAAATTTAAGATTTGCATTTGAGAGATTAATCACCCAATGTGGTCGCCAAAATTTTTATGGGGAAAAACGAACTGTGAAGATAATTTAGGAAAAGTGGGGTGAGCAGGTAATAATTCGTCTAATCCTTAAATATTTGTATTGTTGAAGTACTTTCTTTATATTCGAGAGATCAACCTGTACAATCCTTTCCTAAACCAAGCAATGGCCGCTCCAGTCTTGCTTCAGTCACAAAGGAGAAAGAGAAGGGTTGGTCTTAGGTAGGGAAGTGAGAGAATATTTGAGATCAGAGTATGGACTCTGTAGGATGTAATTGATATGAATAGCTATGAATAATTTCTCTTTGTGTGAGAAGATTGAATGATCGAGTTGTTCGATATTGCTCTGTATTAGACTTGTCTTAGAGTTCGACTTAGAAATCTATTTCCTTGTTCAATAGATTGAGAATCTATTTATATCATAGCTATTGGAACCGCTCACCTGATCACCCCTCTGGAAGAAAGTGTTAATCATTGGTGACGTAGATAAGGTGGATAAAGTGCTAGCAACTATTCCCACTTCATTTTAGGTTGAATGTACGGTTGCTCAACCCACCACTTCCTTACTCAACTGCAGATCGAACTTTCCAGAGTTTTCTCTTTAGTGGGTGCGCTGCTGCACCACGTGTCGTAAACCGCCAGACCAATACCCTAGTGAATATCCCCCCATTTGTGACATCTTTGATGTCTCGCATAATTTTTAGAATTTAAGTATTATTAATGCTAAGTCAAATGAGGCATGCTTAGTTGGTCTTTTGACTTGTCTTGCTTGACTATCCTGATGAGTCTATCGAGAAAAAAATAAAGTATGTATTCATTTCATTTATAAGGAACAATGTGTTCTACTTGGTGAATTTTTGTGTATTCCGCTGAGTATGAGAATATGTATGTAGCTGTTGAGCACAAGAGTATGTATGTGAAGCTACACATAAAAAATATATGTGTAATAGACCACATATATGAGTGAGGCCCAGTATTGCTTTTGATAGGCAAGTTAGGGTTCTGAAGCTTGCATATGTGAAACAAACCCAAATAGACAAGCATTAGGTGTTAATGCTAAGGTGGATGAGCTTAAAAGTTGAGCCTAAGTTGGATAAGGTTTGAATCCGTGTATAAGGTGAATTAGTATTAAGCTAATGCCTAAGACACATTAACATTAGGTTTAGTACCAAATGGTAAGATACATTAGGTTTAGTATTAAAGGGTAAGACACATGAGTCTTACATTAATATTTAGACACACAAGTTTTGTCTTTCAGACTAAGACGCACAAGTTTTGTGCTTGAAACTAGGATGCACAAGTTTTGTTCTTGAAACTAAGGCGCACATGTTTTGTGAAAAAACTAAGGCGCACATGTTTGTGGCTTAAGTAAGATGCACAAGGTTTGTGGCTTAAGTAAGACGCACAAGATTTGTCTTTGATACAAAGACGCACAAGTTTTGTGTTTTGAGACTAAGACTCACAAGTTTTGTGGCAAAACTAAGATGCACATGATTTGAAGCTGTACTAACGCGCACATGTTTTGTGGCAAAACTAAGATGCACATGATTTTGTGCTATAGCCTTTTGTTATGCTTCAAATCTAGCGTATCCTTTTCCAATTAGGGTTAGAAAGTGTTCTTTGATCGTTTGAGATGCTTATAAGTGTTGCGAACTTATTTTTAAGCGCTTCAAAAACCCTAAATTGAATTGTTTTCGCGCCATTCACATTAGTAGTCTCTTTAAGCAAGGATTAATGTGACTGAGGCTGGGCTTAGCTAGTAAAAGCTATGAAATTGTGTCTGTCACAATTTTAACTTGGAATCTAAGCACAATTGTGGTGCTTTAGTCAAGTAGATTTGTATGTAATCTTCTATATAAAGCTATATAGGTATTTTAGTGAGTCAATATTGCTCAGTTGAGCATGGATATCGACACAAGGTGATTTTCGAGAATTCAACTGTAAAATATAGCACCAAATGTGACTCAAATTGCTTTATACTGGTGGGAAATCCATCTTGGAGCTTGAGATTTTATGCGAAAATCATAGAATTTATGGGAATGGCATAGTAAGCACCTATGTTGTTCTAATGATTTTGTATAGTAATGAATCTTGATCCATTTAGTAATTTTAATTGTATATGTAGTTGTCCATACATATAGAGATAAGACATGGATGAGCACCTGAAAGAAGACACAGATGAACACCTGCTTAAAAACTTTTTACAGAATTTTTAGGTTCGATATTTTTCATACTCAAGTCTTGAGACATAATTTTATTAGTTTACCCTTGATAAAGACCCATCATCTACAAATACGCATCGCAGAATCCGATGTGACATCTCCGGAAATGATCGATACGGTTATGGAGGGATACCGCATATATAAATTTTTGTAAATCCAATTTTATGGGATTCAATAATATATTAGAGGACATAAATCCAATGCTACTCAGGAAAATATAATTCCATTCATCGTATATTGTATTATTAAGATTTTTATGAACGATTTTTTTTTAAAATAACATTTGTTATATATAGTTAGACTGTTGTGTTGTTAACAAAAAGGTAGACTACTGATGCAATCTCTTCGTTAAAAAGATAAGTTTGTAAACTAGGTTGATCTAAGTATATCTCAGCATCGAGGTTGAACCAAGTTGATATTTTCACTCAATGCATCCCAATGCCTCGATGGCCCAACCTTAAAGTCTTTTTCTCTTCTTGATAGAAGTCTTAAATTCAAACGCACATATACTAAACATTCAGCTCTTCCCGATGTCAACTTATTACGTAGCGACGTGGGAATATTAGAATAGGTGCTCCAATTTCTTTTAAAACAAGAGGACGAAGATGGTTGTGAAAGAAGTTTAGCTGCCAATGCTTGTAACATTTGAGTGCTTGATCCATTTGTAGAGCACCACACTATTGGATCTTCAGAATACCTATCAAACATTACATTGTATTTCCTTAAAGTCTCCAATCCCACCAGAGAACCTTCCATATTCACTCTGAATCCTCCTTATTTGCTCGTCATCAGGAAAGAGCCTTCAAAAACAATTTCCACGGTTTGTAGCAATTTTTTGATCCACATGGGTAGGCACCCTTGCATCGTCTTCCGATAGCCACTCATCACTATAGTATTTGGGGCTAAGACTATGAGTCAAACAATGAAGTGGGGTATTGTTTTTAGTCCATCTCTTTATCAATATACTTAATACATAATTCCAAAATTCATAAATGTCGATAGGTGCAACTTTAAATTCATATTTGAAGATAGCTTTTTCTACTTTCTCGATGGTCGAATCTCAGATTTCATATACAAGGTGGAAAGTAGGCTTATCAGTATCACACACTCTTAGCATTGAAACCATGGGATTTGTGAATTCAACTATGTAATCCAATTTGTCTCACCATGCATCACTTATTATGCATTCTTTTGTCATTGCTGTTATTTGCAAAACCACAATATCTTTATGTTCTTTATAAGTTTTCCGATGCTCAGACATAACCAATAACTTTAAAGCTAGTTTAACCTCTTGAAAACGCGCTAACATTTAAATGTTAGATGCAAACCTGTTATCCGTCATTCCAAGCAGCTTTAATGAGGAAAACTTGGAAAAAGTAGCAAGAGATATCGAATGGTTAATGATAGACACATTTTTATGTCTAAACTATACTCGATTATCTATTTTGATAGTGTTCGTTTTTATATTTATTATGGTTTTTTATGTCTTTGTAGGTATTTTCGAGAAATAAATATTTGTGGAAAAATCGGCTCGAAAAGTTAATAAAGGCACCCGAGGAGAAGTGATCAAGGCACCCACGTTTAGGATTGTGGGACCCCCTCCTTTGAATTTGAAAGTCTGAGTTTGGCGGGAAACCTAAATTTCCATCGGGAGAAACTTCTGTTACGTGTTTTCAGTGGTTTTGGGTAATTAAAACTCACCCAAAGTGAATTAGATAACGAGAATATCATAAACACACGTCAACAAAGTGTTTTAGCCAGAAAAATTGGCCATAGGAATGAATCTGGACGGGAAAAGAAGTGTTGTTCTCTGTTTCGGTTTTGCACGAGATTTGAGTTTGATTTGGATTTTTTTTGGATCCTTATCGGTTTACAAGGGTTTCTAGGGTTTACTAATACTATATATAGCAAAGAGAAGCAAAGAGAAAGGGGGGGAGAAGCCACCAGAAATCACCGAAAAGTTGACAGAAAAACTGAGTTTTCTGCTGCTGCTGAAGAGGAAGAACACGCTGAAGAACAAAAGGCGACAGTAAACTGTCGTTGAGTCTGTCTCTGTTTCAGTGGTAGTTTCAGCTGCTACAACATTTGTTTCTTTAGTGCGCAGGTCCGATCTTTTCACCTGTTTCCTTTTACTTCTCCTGTAACACTAAGAACCATTCACTGTAACCATTGTAACCATTGTAAGCGTCTCATAACTTCTGTGTTACTTTTTTTTAACCATTGTAAGCACTTTTTGAGCAATGAAACTATATTTTGAGTGTGTTTCCATTACAATGAGCTAATCACTATCACTAGGGTGACGGAGGAAGCTGTTCTTCCAATAATTAAGTGGTATGTTCTATTTTAATTATATTTATTCTACAATTATTTTATTATTAATTGCTTGAATTTAAATTGTAAAAATGGTTATTCTCAAATAATTGTGTTTTCTTCTGATGGGTCATACTTGGTTTTTAAACTCTTGATGTCTCATGCTCTGGATTAACAATTATTCTCTCAAAAACCTATCTTTGGCATATTTAGATTAAATTGAAAATAAGGATTGTTAGATGTTATCACTGAAATATTGGTGAATGGTGGAATCTTAAGCTCTAGTTTTTCTTCATGCATTTTTAAATCAAATTGTTTTAATTCTCTTTATTTTCTGTTATTAAAAATTAGGTCTAGAAATTAAATATTCACAAGTCCGAGAATCAAACCCTTTTTACCACTATATTAAAATCACATCAATTTTTTGCGCCGCCCACGCGGACTTGTTTTTAGGGTTAGAGTTTTAGATTTATTTTTAGGTTTTTATTTTTGTTTTTTTAGTATTATTTTTATTTTGTTCCATTTTACGTTTCTTTGGGTATTTCTCTTTTTGCTACAGGTTTGGATTTTGGATTGAAAGGAAATAAAGCCAAAACTTTGGTGATTAAAGACTGGAAGTTAAAGTTAAGGATTTGGAGTTAAAAATTAAAGCTTAAAGAACGGAGAAGAATACAAAGACTTTTATTTTTAGATTTTATTGTTTTTAATTAGATTTATTTTCTTTAGATTATATTTGTTTAGAAAATTGTATTAGGATTCGTATTATTTCTGTAATTTTTCTTTTATTTTGGACACTTTTTGGATTTTAATTTGGACTTTGCACATTTTATTATTTTTAAACCCTACGGAAGGGTAACTTAAATATAAACTGTTACAGGGAAGGACGACAATTACGATATTGTCTCGGCCCCTTGGGTTCGCACGCTGACACAGGAGTCGGTGGCCTGAGTCGACTACAACCGATTCATCCCCCGTCTGGTACGGGAGGTAAGACTCGATCAACCCATGAATCCCCTGCAAGTGGGTTTACTGTATTCCTTCGTATGCATATATGTTGAGGAATTGAATACGGTTTTACTTTTCTAGTAAAGGGCAAGAACTGGCCATACAAGATAAGGACTCAGATTTCATCACCGTTTCCTTCTTGCCCGCTTTAGGAACACGTTACCAAACGCGAACCTAAACCTTAAAATTTTGACTAGAAAGAGACCGATAGGGTAACGAGGTTATAGGAACTCGTCCAAAAGGACTGTACTGGTTACTTTATAAGCCTAACTCGAAGTTCAGGAAGATTATTTTAAGTTGATTAGAGCCGCCTTGTAACCCAGGGAAAAGTGCCAAAGAGACAGGGTTATCAAAGCTCCTTAGAGCTTATCCTGTTTCTCTTCGACTTAATCTAATTTGGATCATTCTAAGAGGTATGCTAAAACTGTAACTAGTTACCTTTCGAAGGAATAAAAGCTGGTCTGGAAACAATCTAAGTGGATCCATCATGCCTTTTGTTTGCTAGACTCAAATAGGTTTGATTTGGTTGAGTCGGCCTTGTTTGTGTATGTTTAGAACCCTTCATGTTAGGATTTATTTTCTTAGATTTTTTGTAAATTTATTAGGAAGTTTTTGTTAGAAAATGTCGAACTGGTATTATGAGGACCAATACAATGAATATCCGACTGAATTTAAAAGTCGACATTATCCATACTATCAACATGGTGTGCATAGTAATCGGGACCACCACCAACCTTTTGGAGGTTATTGCCCATACCAAGGTGATCCCAATTACTATTCATACATACACCCGTCTTATGAACATGAAAATAAGCAAAATTCGAGTTCCTTGTCTTGGAGGGATGCCCTAGAGCAGTTGGAACCTAGTACTCATCATGAACCTATTACACCTCTAGAAGAATACTCAAGAAGTTATCTGAGATAACACATGAGTTTAAATTAAGTGTGGGGGGGACAATTAGTAGTTCAACTCTTTCTCTAGAAGAATCCCTTAAGCAGATAGCTGAGAAACAAGGCAGATGAGAGAGGATATAAATGGTTTCGTATTAAGTATGAATGAAATTTCTGCAAAGAATAATATTGCTCAAAATGATCTTAATTTCCAATATAGTGCTACCCTTGATAATTCTTCACCTATTCAAGATGACGAGGATAGAATTGGTAACACTACCTATTTAGACGAGGTTCAAACATCTTCATATTATTATGATGATGAAGATTGTATTGGTGAAGAACTTGAAATATACAGGCAGACTGATCAAGAAATTGTCACTCCAATTTTGCTTCATGATGATAGTGTTATTTCTGGTTCAAATCCAAATAATTTTAGTGATTATTCACCTATTCAAAAGGAAGATGATTTGACTAGAGATACCACTGTTTTAGACGATGTAGAATTTTCTTGTTTTGAAGCCGATAATGGTTTAAAGGAACGAGTTTATTCTGAAAATACTGTTTTAGAGTCCAACGATTTAGAAACAATAGTCTTAGATAACCAAGATAGACCCGTAGAGATTTTAAATACGAGTAAGGATGCATCACTTGATTATAACTTAGAAGAAGCAATTGACCATTTTCAGTAATCTGATGATCTAGAAATTAGGGAAATTGTGACTAGTCTATCTAGAGACACCCAAAATTATAACTTTGGGGGTGATTATCATTCTCCTTGTGCTTTACCTTTGACTCTTTTAGAAGTCCCTAACTTGGGACTTGATGTTTGTGCCTCTACCATATTAAGAAACTATCTTCAAGAACTGTTTCCCGAGCCTAATCATGTCAAGAAAGAAGCTCAATTGTTAGAAACCCATCCTCCTGTCGATGCGGTTTACCTAGGCGATAATACCAAGATTGACTTTGTTTTCCAACAAAATATTTCGTCCATATGTGGGAACGTTAGAATTTCAAATGTATCAGTTATTAAGTTTTAAGACTAAACCTAATCAGTTTAGGGAATCGACACATTTGCTTAATAATAACCACCTTCATAATAGTCAACTGTGTGGGTCAAATCTGATTAACTTTGAGGATCCACAATTATTCAGGTTATTATTATGTGCTTCTAAGTTCTTAGTTGAGTTTTTCCAGACTTTACAACCTGATACTGTTGATCCTGCCTATGAGGAAATCAAACCGATGAAAATATTTTATCTAGACCCTTTTATAGACCCTGAACCTGAACCACAGCTAGAAGTAGTTTTCTTAAACAGAAAACTAGATAAGGGTGTGCTCGGTTTATTCATTTTCTTGGAATGTTGTATTTTTCTCTTTGTGATAGCATTATTTGATTCAGATGACCCACAATTGTTCCGACTATTGCTATATGATTTCATGAGGTGACTAATTCTTCCTTAGTCTGGCTGAAGACTTTAAACTTAGCACTTCTTGGGAGGTAACCCATGCTCATGCGACACGGTAATATCTTTCCTTAACTCCTTTCCCTCGATTGGTAACAATTTCTCCTTGTTCATGCTTTTAATCATTCATCTTTAGAAACATTGAGGACACTGTTTGATTTAAGTTTTGGGGTAAGGGAGAAACTTTTTAGTGCAATAATAAAAACTCCAAAGTCTAGAAGCTTGTGAACAATTCAGGATGACACTAACCATTCTAGGTAGATGGAAACTTAGCTCTTTTTCTATAGGAATTGGTGTGCCCAGTTAAATGGTCTATTCATAAAAGGACATAGTTCAGGTGTTAAAAATAACATGATAGTTGTCACCATATGATAGACACATTTTAGTGTCTAAATTGCACCTTAATTGCTAGTGAGTTAGTATTCGATTTTGTGTCTATTACGTGTTTTTATGCTTTTGTAGGTACATTAGAAGAATATAGATTTGTGGAAAAATTGGCTCAAAAAGTGTTCAAGACACCCGGGAAAATGGATCAAGGCACCCACACTTTGGATTGGGGCACCCTTGGATCGGGCTGAGCTGGATCGGGTCAACCCAGCGGGTCTACCAGGTGAGTCAACCCAGCGAACCAGGCGAGTCAACCCAGGATCGG
>JAJJMC010026476.1:0-16537 GCA_023531435.1 Papaver californicum
TGGGTCCTTTTAATTGAACATTTGTTGGGGTTCAACCCTATTCATCAAATCATAACTTATAAGCAAATGACAAATTAAGAACCCTAATTACAAAAAAATAATATATTTTTGATGAATCATAATTTCCAAAATTCGTTAGGTTACTATAGAAATATCCGTTTCTGACATTCGAAATCCGTTATCCATCTTTCAAATTTTTGTTTCAGTAAGATGGTAACTAACACAAAATAGTAACTAACACAAAATGGTAACTAACACAAAATGATAACTAACACACAATCTGTATGACCATCCAACAACGAATCTGGATCATCAAAATATTTCCATGATCCGTATGAGGCACCATCACTACCGTTAATTTTTTTTAATCAAAACCCTAAACAAAATTTTCTCTTTCATTTTCGACATTAGCTTTTCTCTCACTCCCAATTTGAGCCGCCTTAGGAGAAAACTAGGGTTCCATTTTTCGACATTTGCTTTTCGACTACAGCATCACCACTATCACCGCCGAGTCAGGAATCACTCTTCTCATCGTCTCTGTTCTCCAATCTGCACATCTCTGTATGTATGTAAAATCTTGTTTTTGTTTTCCATTTGTTTAAGATTTCGGTATTATGAACAAAACCTCAATCTCCTTGTTTATGTTTTTGATTAATTAATAACTAATCAGGCTTTTTGATAAGTAGAAAATGGGGATGAAGTTTATCTCTATGGATATAAATATTTGTGCCATTGAGATGAATACAACTACCCTAAAATAAATAATCTCTTCACTAAAACCTTTTGCTGAAAGTTCTATTTCGCTTAAGAATAGAAAAAAGATCGTACATCTTTGATTTGTTTTTGTTCAATTTCTGTAACTTTGATTATCATTAAGATTTCGAAATTAGAAAAGAAAAATTGAGACAATAATGATTTTTTTGGTCTCGTTCGTCGTAATGTATGGAATTAATATGTACTTGCCGATCATTCTAATAAAATTCTGAGTCTCTCACTATCAATTTACTGATTAGAAACTTTTGATTCTATTTCGCCTAAAAAACCCCTAATTTTTCTGAAGTTAATCCATTGGTTCTCAATAACCCTGGGGTTTTTACCTGTGTTATGTTTGTTTTTGTTTTTGTGATTTCGGTTTTGTGTTTATTTGTTTATGTTTTTTTTGTCCATATCTTCTTTCCAAGGAGTAATAAAACTTTGTGAAAGAGATGTGGCTGTTCTCTTGGAAGTTAATAGGGTGATTCTATTCATCAGGATTTGAAGGCAGCTAGAGTAATTTTGTTTGAATTGGTTTTATTGTTCTGATTGGTATGAGTGTTTATTGGCATATGTGTTCTTTTTGACTGTCACTTGCTTGGCACTACTATATAGTTGAACGATATGGGTATTTTGTTTGAATTGTTGTAGTTAGTAGTGGGTTGGGATTATGGATGAAAAATGATTGATTGTTGTGTTCTTACTTGTTTGATATTAATCCGGTAGTTTTTTTTTCTTTTTTTTTTTCTGATGTTTGTGTTCGTTATGCTTATTTTAGGTACATAAAGGTCTTGAGTTAGGCATCAGGCATTAGGATTAGGATGCATGTTGTATGCATCTATGGTTTTTCCTTTGTATTTACGACTTATTGTTTGAGTATCTAATAAGTATCATTTGGTGGTTGTCTTTTGCAGGTTGAGAGATCAATGAGGAAAGCAATGATATTCTTAAAATGGATCGATGGCCTGGTATGCATGTGGGTTAAACATATTACTGCATCTTTATCCAAAAAAAATTTGTCTGCTCCTTACATCATCATGAATAGGATTAGGATGCATATTGTGTGTTTATTTTTTTTGCCAACTAACTATTGAAACAGGGAAATGCAGGAGAGAACTTCTGTTTTCTGTTCGTGAACATGATCTTAACACATATTGGACCACATAGCTCTCATTTTCAGATGCCATCTTGTCTGGTGCTATAGCTTCTTGCTCAGTATTTGCAAAATCTTTGTAAGTATTCTTTACTTCATATTAACCCATTACCTTTTGTTTTAATAGTATTTTGAGATTGTGTAGTTATACTTGTGCTCTTTGATGCCTGGGTACACTTTGATGCCTGGGTATACATTATGTTCCTTGATTTCTGGATATATAGTTTGTCATTTACATTTGATGTAGTACTACACTTTACTTTTGTATTTAAAGTTTATTATTGCTGCAGGTACACTATTATGCTCAACTCAAAGCTTCAAGGGAGAGAGCTTAATGTCAGAGTATTTGAATGAGGCTTTGAAGAAGATTGGTTGTCAACCTTCTTGTTCTTTTGGGAAGTGAAACTAGACATTAAGATGATACAAGTACTATTAATTTTGTATGTATTTTGGTTCTTGTCGGGATGTGTATGAAACAGTATTATTAAAAGGTTATGCTTTTTGGTGGGATACTCAAATGAAATATATTTGTAATTATCTAATCTTAATTAGATGTTTTCATTTTAATTATATAATCTTAGTTATAACTTTTTTAATTATAATTATATTTTCGGATTATTTAAATCAAATGAGCAAAAAAATTGAGTAGCTTAAATACTCAAGCAACCAACTTTAAGCCAATTAAAATCTGAATTCTAAAATAATTTGCAAGCTTAAAAATTTAAACGATCAACTTGAGTAAAAACTTTGATACCTTAAAAGTTTAAGCAACCAACTTCAGGACAATCAAAACCAAAAATCGCTTGTAGCAAGCAAAATCATTTGATCGCTTAAAATTGTAACCAAATAATATCAGGTTAATTTGTTCCATGTATCTTCCAACTAGATAGTTTAATAGCTCCTAAGTCACAAGTTGCTTCTAGAGAGTAAAAAAATTTGTACCTCAAAAGCTTGAGCAACCAACTTCAGACCAATCAAAATCAGAAATCACTTTTAGCGAGCAAAGTTATTTGATTGCTTAAAATCTTAACCAAGCAATTTCAGGAAGAGTTGCTCCATGTATCTACCAACTAAGTAGTTTACTTGCTTTAGAATAATTGGTATATCTGAAGCGATTGATATTTTACTTTCTATATTGGTTGGTCTAGATGTTAAACGATCACATTTTTAGAGCGTTCTCTATGTTAGTTGGTCTAAATGTTAAGCAATGAGAAATGTACTCGCTTTAGGTAAGTTGGTTTATTACTAGAGTGATTGCATGGTCGCTCAAGGCTTTGAGATACATGGCTTTGGGCAACCAACGGAGCGAGTGCCACTTTTAGTCGCTAAAACAGTTATAGCGACTTAAAAGGGGCTTTAAGCGACTTAAAACGAGTAGTCGCTTAAACCCATTTTTTTTTTTTTGTAGTGAATGCACTATTATGCCTAATGCATGATTGATAATGCGTCACTGACCCAATGTTGAATACACGGGAATGCATTATAGTGCTAATGCAATATTATGCAGGGATGCATGATTGAGAATGCCTCACTGACCCAGTGTTGAATACCCGAGAATGCATTATAGTTGTTGAAAAAGTTAACACCAATAGTATGACCGAAAATACACAAAATGATTAAAGTAAAAGCCTACAACAAAAGACATACTATCAAGAATTTGAAAAAAAAAACAACCCTTTCAAAATGCTTATATATACTCAATTTGACAACTGGCTGAGCCTCTTGGAAGTACACAGAATATTTGAGTGTGACTGATTTTAAATGCATCAACAACAATGAGGTACCACATTCATATCCCAAGCATCATTCTCTGTAAATTTTTGCTTGACAACGGAAATGATAATATCATTTGCATACTAACACCAGTTAAGCCTCATCGATGACTTCATCACAACAAAGTTATGTATTGATGTGTGTCTCTTCGATTTAGATGGTTGGCAGGTGTTAGTACCTGAAAAATAACCACAAAATATCAATCAAGGTGTATAATGATTTGGTAAAACAACCATCTCAAAGAACAATGCAAGCATACACAGTTGAGATAAAGTATAAAAACTGTAAACTTAAGCAACCTGCCAAATCTGTACAGTACTTCAAGCTGAGGTAAACTCATAGTTTTTGGTAGCATAATATCTGTATATTTGCCATTACCACACACTAGCATTTTCAGGATTCTCAGTGTTTTACAATTAATAAGACGATGAGGGTTTCATATGCCGAATTATGACATTGACCGATTACGATAATTATTTCTTGAACATTACACTTAGCGGCAGCAAGGATACATCTATTAACATCCAATGTCACCCTATCATCATAAGCAGACCACTCCCACTGCACACTAAACCTATGAATATCAAAGTATTTGCGAAAAAGGAATACCATGTCTACAAACATTATGAAACTATGTGTTTTGTCTTTCAAAAATGAACTTCTGCTGAAATTTAGAAAAGGGAGAGATTTCCAAATATCAATCTATCTTTTCGACGAAACACTAGTTTGAACTGCATATTTAGTATCAATGAAAGACATGATCTGATGAATTAATGTATCTGGTATCCTACTGATTCTATCTTCCCTAGTCAAATATGCTGCATTTCTGGTTTCTTCCATTTCTGTAAGGGTTAACCTAAACTAAAAACTAAACCTTAATGAACTTAAGAAAACCCCCAAATATGTTGTTCAGAACCCTAATCTCCAATTTGTAATGAATCACTCCAAGCAGAAACAGAAACCCTAAACTCCAATTAACTGAGCATTATTTGAAAACCCCTAAATTGAAAGATGGAAAAAAGCAGTATCTTGAGTGTAGAAATGGCTAATGAACAACTCTTGTAGTGAAATGCTTAAACCTTAAACTCTTTAACATCTACAGAAAAATAACCCCAAAAAAATAACAGTTAAGTACTCACCCATAAAAGCCTAAAATTCACCATCAAGCGAAAAATCCAAAACAAACCCAGAAAAGAAGATATAAAAACGATAATATGAATCATATGATATGTCGTACTTCTAGGGTTCCAACATCTGAGAAGAAGAAGAATAATAATAAGAAGAAGATGATGAATCGATGATCGAACAAGAATAATTAGTGTAGAGACGATGATGATGAACATACTAATCGAATTAGGGAGAAATTGCCTCTAGCCCTCTACTGCTCTACATAGTACAGACGGAATGGATGGATCTATGCCAGGGAGAAACATCAAACATTAGGTAAGTTTTTAAGTTCACATCCTACGGCCTATATTACAAAGATCTAACGGCACATAATAATCGGTTAAACCGAATCAGTTCGGTTCGGTTTTAAGGGTGGACCAAAACTGAACCAGGATCAACCGATTTTCTTAAATCTATAACCGTTGATTACCATTATATTTTCGGTTCGGTTCGGTATTTTAGTGGTACAGTTCGGTTCAGTTTACCCGGTTTTTCGTTTTTTGTGCATCCCTAACTCCTTGAGCATTAACAAGTTCATTGTTTTTCAATCATTAAATTTAGTTTCTATTATGGCTCTCTTGATAGGGTTTCTTTGACATTGTTTGCACGAATTCTGGAGAATGGTGTTAATGTTCTTTTTTTCAAATTCATACATTTTTTTTCCAGGCTGAAATGACACAATGGTGAACCCGAAGGTGGAGCAAACATCCAGTGAACGGAAGAACTTGGATTTGTGCATACATTATTCAAGGATTTAAAGACCACAATGAATGAGTGAGTTTACAAGTCGGAATCTTGCTCTTTTGAACCTTAAGGTTGAATTCACTTTATTTAGCTTTATTGGTACTAATAAATCTAGTGTCTGCAGGTTCATATTTGTAGCAAAACTTATATATTGGGATGACCACAACTTTTCAGACTTTTATATTTATGCTTGGCAGATGACTTTTTGGTACCATTATCATTTTGTTTGAGATTAACTGTGGCGTAAGCTGGGAAACAAGTATCAGTTGCTTCATGGGAGTCAACCCATCATATTTTTGTTTCCTTCACTTTATCTTTTGTATTTAGTTATTTACTTTTTGCATGTTGTATTAAGAATTCCCCTTCTTGATTTTACATAGGATGATTCATTTTATATTGAGGACAATGTAAATTTTAAGTGTAGGGGAGTGCTAAGCATATAGTATTATTAAGTATTCACTTTTAGGCAGATATTTTTCAACTTTTTTGTAATTATTTGCATGAAACCTCCAACTTTTAGATATTTTAGAGTCACTTAGTATACTTCTAGCTATGTTTACATACGGAGTTCTTACCGAAATAACTAAACTTAGAAGTATTAGAGAACTATATTCGGGTTGCTTAGTTGTTGAGAGGCCAGAGCTGACAAAAAGGACTTAAACCGCCGGTGGCGAGTTCAATATTAGAGTTAGGGGTGCACAAAGGTCGGTTCGGCTCAGTTCTTGGTAGAACCTTGTACCCGTACCTCCCTATGTTCGATTCTCTACTCGTGTACCTGTACCCTGTACCCTCTACCTCGGTTCAGTTCTTGTACCTGTACCCTCGGTTCCGGTCGGTTCTTGTACCTGTACCCTTTTTTTTTTACTTGTAGATGTTAGTAAACCACTAGTATACCACTTGGAAAATATGATAACTTTCCAATGTCTGTTTTTTAGATCGCAAAACATGGAGAAAATGGGCACTTCTTTGGAGAAGTAAGAAACATGGCTATCAACAATTGAAATGTATGATACCAAACAGTTAAATTATCCAAACAAGATTGTGGACGATGGATGACTGGATGTTAGTGCCATATCAAATGTTGTGCTTTTGTCTTGTTGTGCTTTTGTCTGTGTTTATTCATCGCTTGTGGAAGAAGATCGTGGTGGTTGGCTTAATATGTTGTAGTTCCTTCTTATGACTACAGTCCACATTAAACTTTGATTCTTACATGTTACATCACCTTCGAACCAAATTACCGGTTTCCAAATGTTTAACCAGTGTTCATCTCATACTTCGAACTTGGAGATAAATCTTGTAGTTGCAGTTGCGTATTTGCTGTTAGGAATGCAGATGTTGAATTTATTGCAATTGCTGTTAGGAATGCAGACTTACCGTGGACAGAACATACAAACAAGAGTTACAAGAGTGCAAAGCTTGTATAGAGTCTTCCTAGCTCTGAATTTTGATGCATAATTACACAGCAACAATGGTAATCATGTACTACAGACAAATACGTGCATAGCTTGTATAGACAAATGATATATGTAAAATTTAAACATAAATGTAAATTGCTGAAAGTAAAAGAGATAGAAAATTTAAGTCTTGATAGCAGTTCAATCTCATTATGAAATGTATACAGTAACTTCCATCAGACAAACACACACACAAAAAAGAAGAATAACCAACATAGAGTTAGAATGTAAAGGTTTGACTGGGGGTTTCATAATGAGATTCAAGAAAGTAAAGCTTTCAATGAAATTATTCTAATGAACTTCAAGGATCAAAAGATTCTGGCGCTGGCATAGGACCCAATAACTCTGCAACATCTATGAAGAAAGGAATATTATGTTAAAGATTGAATTGATGACTAATAAAGAAAAAAAAAAAAAAAAAAAATCACATTACCTTCCTCAACGTTGGAGTTATCATCTGGTACATAATCATATAAAAGATCAAGAACAATAGGTTTTAGTAACCAACTTTGTGTAAAGAGCAACGCCTCAACTGTCCTAGTAGATAAGAAGCTTCTCCATGGACTAAGCACTCGCTTTCCGGTGCTAAATGCCGATTCAGAGGAAACTCAACTAGAGCTCTTCGTAACTTATCATAGCTATAAAAATAAGAAACTAATTTACCATCCTCACCTGGTCTTGGGGGTGGAAATATCAGGGTTGCCTGTCCATCCACCTTCTTCTTATTAGGATTCTTTGGGCATCGCTTCAAATGCTTCCTCAAACCAGAAGTACCATTTCTCTCAGTATTGGATGCTAGTTTGCGCTTACAATGATTACATTCTGCTTCTTATGGATTCAACCTTGTAAAATCGTTCCATATATTAGATATGAGTTTGGACTTCTTCTTGCCTTCACCAACAACATTGGTTGTATCTTCATTTTTTGTGGAGCTTCAGGTGAAGATGTAGGTTCTGAAAGTTGATTAGAGGATCCAACTTGGGTTTCCAAAATTGTAGCTTGACTTGAACTCTGCATTATATAATCTCATAAGCATTTCTAGATGACTAATAGAACAAAGAAAATAGGATAACATTTAAGAAAATAGATTAACAACATTGTCAATATATAAGGATACAAATACATACCATTTCCTATCCTTATCGTTGTTATCAGTATCATTTTCAACCACTTGGATGCTTTGAACTCTTAAAATTCCTCGCTTCCTGCAACATCAAAAATAAGTCTGTTGAGACCACTGAGATGAAGGATAAACTATGAAATTGTATTAAATAAATGGATAAGAAAAATTCTGATGTTCTACAAACCATGAATGTGTTGTCAGGGAAAACTAAAAAATAAATGAGGTTTAAAAAGGAATTCAAGTCTCCACAGTAATGAGAAACGATATTACTGTAGATAATTGAATTAGAGAAAAGCAATGAACTAAGTAGAGTATAAATAAAGAGATAGTTAGAGAGGAAACAAAAGTGATCAGAAGTTAACTGCATTCAATTATCACCATACTAGTAACGGTGATCCTAATCTGCAAACGAAAAATGTAGATTATTTGGGGTCAGCACAGGCACAGGATAGCAGAGGGAAAAAGACGTCTGCATGCTGCTGATCATCTAAAGCCAAGTTAACTGCATTCTTTAAGTTGGTGGAAGAAAACCATCTTGTGACTATGCCGACACAAGTTATATTTAGCTATGGTCTAAATGTAAATATGCAATCCAAGTAGGCTTTAATAATGGATAAGATGTGCTAGCTAATTATGAAAAATCAATTGGAAAAGCGTTTTTTTTCTTCTCTTAGTCTTCTATTCTCATCCTAACACTAACAGTTGAATTACAGAACTCACAATCCTACTCAGAGCACGAAACAAATAATTAACTTCAAAGGAGTGAGTGCAGCAATTCACATGAACGTAGTTTTTCGAAAGCCTAATGAGAAACACTCAGAAAACACCATCACATTCATACCTCAAAAATGAAGATTAGAACTACCTCATCATGCATCATTCATGTTTTCCCCTAAAATGCACAAATAATAAAGTGAAATTCACATGAATGTAGTTCTGAGTTTCTTATGGTGAAATTCAAAACTCAAATAATACACAACTAAGACTAATCACTATGAATGAAATATCAAACAATGCTAGAGTAAACAGATCTAACATAAAATTTGTGTATAATAATCAAATTCTATTTCATTGTTCAAATTTGACAAACAAAAAAAACTAAATTGTGGTTCTTTTTTATTATGCTCAGATTTATATATATTAAAAACTTGTTTCCCCAAATTCAAAACTGAGAAGGAAAATCAAAAAAAATTCCAAGATTTCAACTGGAATTGTGGTTCTAATTTTTTGCAGCTTCAATACGATCAGATACACCCCCCATATGTAAAGCAACAATATAAGATCAAACCCATGATAGAATAAGATCATTACTATCAATAGAAGGAAACGAAAGATCAATACCAATAGAATCAATTGAATTAAAATTTTGAAATCTTAAACATTTAATACCCATCTTAAATCACCAATTGAAGAATCTAACAATTAAAAACCTTGCGGAAATCAGAATGAAGTACATACCTAATAAGTTGGTGAGTTGGAGATTTGATGAGATAAATCAGAGTTGAGCCTTCATAAATCCTAAGAAATCAGAGTTGTTGAACCCAAAAAAATGAAGTTTGGATGATTAAATTTAAAACCGTAACATGATATGAATCTACTGGTACTGTGTATCAAATGAATCAAATGATTCAAATCTACTTACAGTAACACAGAAGAAGTTGTCTTCTTCTTCTTCACAAATCACATTACACTATTTACCCACCACGATACAGGGACACACTACAGACTCTACTACACAGACGAAACGAAATCAAAAACGAAGTAGAAACTAACCTAGAATATTAACGGATGAGATTAAAACTACATAAAATGATCAACGATTATTATACCTCGGTACAATCGGTCTGGTACAGGTCGTTTCCGGGGTATTACCTGTACCTTGTACCTGGTTGTACTCGGTTCTCATTTATTGTACATGTACCCTGTACCCTCGGTTCATCCCATTTGGGGTACGGTTCCGGTCCGGTCCGGTCCTTCGGTTTCGGTCGGTTCCTGTGCAACCCCAATTAGAGTTGTTGATCATTCAATACCCTGAGTGAGGCACCAAATCTTCAATTGTTCGTTTAGAGTGTTTCATCTACGCGAATTCCGGGTAGTATGATAAGCTACCCAACCTCGCACCATTTTAGCACTACTTTTTGGTTTCTTGAGTGCTAATTTTATCAATCATGAGTGTGACATCAGAATTGCAAAAAAAACTTACCTTGTAGTTTGATTTGCAGTTGGCACCACTCTATTTTTCTCCCGACAACAATAGGTCCATAAAAACACCATCATTATCAACAGGAAACACTACAAGAGTTAAATTCTATATCCTAGTTGAAGACTATGTACAAAAAGCAACAAAATAATAATCAAAAGAAGTGGATTTTTATAAAGTTTATAATACCGAGGCAATACAAGTTGTGAAGATTAAAGTGGTAAAGTCCTTATCCTCAAACCAGAAGTACCAGATCAAAAGGAGATGGAAAAGTTTAATGAGATTAGGTTTCCTAGTTGGATAAGGATCAAGAGAAGGTTACCAAAGCCTATATAAAGGGGAGCCTAGATACAATTTTCTACACAACTTCTCACAGATAGAATTTTTTCTTAATCAATTTTTAATGGCTTTTAAGAAAACCATGTCTAGCAAAATATTTTTGTTAGGGTGAAAGGATGAACTTGTAGAGATAGATTTTCTTGTGTTTCAAGACTAGGATTTTCAACTACTAAAGCTTAATGTTAATGTTTTGTCTCTCTTTCAATGTTTTATCTTTCTCGATGATTTTTCATGTTCTATGCCATGTATAGTTCATTGTTTGATTAGTAGAAGAAATCGTTGACCCTTTCACGATAATTGTTTTATGAATATTCTTTGAATGTTTATGCCACGTATACTTAGTACTTCAAATTTCTACCTTAGGTTGAGAACAAACAATTCTTTTTGGAAATTCTTTTCTTAGATTCTTAAAAGAAATATCTTCCGTGTATTAGTAGTTAGATTTGCTATTTTGCACGAGTAAAATCTATGCCCTTTGTGATGAACGCAAGTAAACCCTAATCTACAACGGTTTCCCGAAATCTTAACACTTTTATATTATTGATGTTAATCTTTATTAAATAGTTTTAATTCATTCATTATTTTAATTCTTTACAAAAATCGGAAAAACATCTTTTGACCTGAAAGTTACTTGAATTAATTAGTATGACATAATGTTCTTTGATACATCTGTCTACTTATTATTAGTGCGCAGAAACTTTATGTCCTCATAGCTCTTTGGATGCATGTACTTTGGAATATTTGGAAGTTGGAGTAGGTTTTGTGGGTATATCTCTATTAAACCCTCACGAGAGTATAAATCGTCCACTAGGGACACTTAGGGGTTTAGAGGCTTGTTACACATGCTAAGTGTGACCGTATCCTCAACGAATGGGAGTTGTTATAGTTTAGGTTAGTTTAGATTTGTAGTTTGCGAGGACTAGCGAAAGGCAAGTGTAGGGGAATTTGATAATTACATAATTTACATATTTTAAATATCATTTACTTATAATTATTTTCTAAATTTTGTGTGAAATACTTATATTATTATTATTGTTGTAGTTTATGTGTTTTATTAGGTTACATCTCTGAAAGAAGTGACATGGAGCTCTACAATGAAGAATTGTTAAATACCCAGTATAACTCAGTCAATTCCAATATTTTTATGCTCCATCTTGTGTAGAATTGAATTATGAAGCCAACATCGAAAGAATGAGGTCATTCTGAGTTTACATGAAGAAGTTATGAGCAAAACCGTAAAACCAACTTGGATTTGGTATCTGTTGAGCCTTATTGGGCTTGCGCGGGAAGAGAAATAAGGAAAGCGTTTTTTGTTTGTTTTTGAGGAGGTTAAGTCTCCTAATTGGTTAAGGATCAAAAGGAGGTGGAAAAGTTTAATGAGATTAGGTTTCCTAGTTGGATAATGATCAAGAGAAGGTTACCAAAGCCTATATAAAGGGGAGCCTAGATACAATTTTCTACACAACTTCTCACAGATATAATATTTTCTAAATCAATTTTTAATGGCTTTTAAAAAAACCATTCTAGCTAAATATTTTTGTCAGGGTAAAAGGATGAACTTGTAGAGATAGATTTTCTTGTGTTTCAAAACTAGGGTTTTCAACTACTAAAGCTTAATGTTAATGTTTTGTCTCTCTTTCAATGTTTTATCTTTCTCGATGATTTTTCATGTTCATTAATGCCATGTATAGTTCATTGTTTGATTAGTAGAAGAACTCGTTGACCCTTTCGCGATAATTGTTTTATGAATATTCTTTGACTGTTTATGTCACGTATACTTAGTACTTCAGAATTCTACCTTAGGTTGAGAACAAACAATTCTTTTTGGAAATTCTTTTCTTCGATTCTTAAATGAAATATCTTATGTGTATTAGTAGTTAGATTTGCTATTTTTCACGAGTAAAACCGATGCCTTTTGTGATGAACGCAAGTTAACCCTAATCTACAACGGATTCCCGAAACCTTAACACTTTTCTATTATTGATTTCAATATTTATTAAATAGTTTTAATTCATTCATTAGTTTAATTCTTTACAAAAATCGGAAAAACATCTTTTGACCTGAAAGTTACTTGAATTAATTAGTATAAGTAATACACACTCCTCTTGGGAATAAACCGTATTTTCTCTTGTCTACATCTTTCGACGTTGTGCGCTTGCGGTAAGCAAAGTCGGTTTTCCCACGCATCAAGTTTTTGGCGCCGCTGCCGGGAGTTGTTTTTAGGTTAGATTTTTAGTTTAATTTTTCTTTTTAGTATTATTTTATTTTTAGATTTTTATTATTTTGTTCTATTTTACGCTTTTTGGGTATTTCTCTTTTGCTACATGTTTTGAAACGAAAACGAAAAGAAATTGAGCCAAAGATTTTGGTGATTAAAAGACTTGGAGTAAAGTTAAAGCCAAAAGAACGGAAAAGAAGACAAAGAGTTAAATTCTTTTTATTTTTCTTTTATTTTTGGACATTTTTTGACATTATTTTTATTTTTAAACCCTACGGAAGGGTAACATTATTTACAATATTGTCTCATCCCCTTGGGTTTGTACACTGACACAAGAGTCATGGCCCAAGTCGACTTCAACGGTTTATTGCACGTCTAGTACGGGAGGTAAAACCATATCAATCCACGAAACCCATGCAAGTGGATTTTCTGTATTCCTTCGTAATGCATATATGTTGAGGACTGAATACAGATTAATTTCTAGTGAAGGGAAAAAACTGGCCATACAAGATAAGGACTCAGATTTCATCATCGTTTCCTTCTTGCCCGCTTTAGGAACACGTACCAAACGCGAACCTAAGCTTAAATTTTATTAGAAAGAGACCGAGATGGTAACGAGCTTATATGAAAGTCATTCAAAAGTACTGAATTGGTTACTCTTTTAGCCTAACTCAAAGTTCAGGAAGATTATTTTCAGAAGATTCGAGCCGCCTTGTAACAAGGAAACGTTGCCAAAGAGACAGGGTTATCAATCTCCTTAGAGCTTATCCTGTTTCTATTCGACTTAATCTAATTCGGATCGTTCTAAGAGGTTTGCTAAAACTGTAACTAGTTGCCTTTTGAAAAAATATAAGTTGGTCTAGAAACAATCTAAGTGGATTAATCATGCTTTTTGCTTGCTAGTTTCAAAATTTTTGGTTTGGTTGAGTCATCATTGCTTGTGATTGTTTAAAATTCCCTTTCGATTAGTAGAATTCACTTCCAATTAGGTATCATTCTTAGTTTGAAGAGCGCCATTGGAATCATTGACGGGTGAAAAGTAAGTAATATTTGATAATCTCACAAAGCTATTACAAAGTGAATTATTGGGTAAATTTTTCTTTGTATTATGGATTCC
Organism: Papaver californicum; assembly: GCA_023531435.1. Classification (NCBI taxonomy): domain Eukaryota; kingdom Viridiplantae; phylum Streptophyta; class Magnoliopsida; order Ranunculales; family Papaveraceae; genus Papaver; species Papaver californicum. The sequence continues at coordinate 14,042 of JAJJMC010026476.1, forward strand.
GGTGATTTGGCTTTTTTTATTGCATATTGGAATCTTTCCAAAAGAGACGAGAAAGAGGAGTCATCTAATAGTTCACTTGGGGAATATGCATATACACATTCTTATTATCAGGAACCTAGGAGAGAAAAGTGTGTAAATAATGATTGGAATTATTCTCATGGGTATGATCATTCCGGACCTTATGAAGTGATAGGATTTTAGAATACCCTATATAATAACCGCAATCGCACGACGCCTAACTAGTAGACAACGGTAAATACGGGTCGAAACCACAGGGAGCGGGGACAATACTGCAATCAATATCTCTAATCAACTAATCAAGAACAGTATTTTTGGATTTTTCAGAATAAAGTTAAAACAAGAAAAATAAATTAAACTAATAAAATAAAACAAATGGAAGAAACAGAGAGAGTCGATAACCAGGATTCTTAGTATTTACCGCTATTTCTATTTAATTACTGAAGTGAAATATAACTCCTGAATATTCATCTATTGTTCACTTTATCGACATCACCTATTTATGTATTAGAGTCGCAAATATCACTGGGATACCCTAAGCATGGCGCATTAAAAGCTCTAAGTCTCATGCATACACCATCTAATTGCGTTAGCGAGAAAATTATACGAAACTAATTATATGTTCACAAATAATACATGACTATTTTAAGCATACCCCATCTAAGGATTTAACCCAAGCATGAAATATCAAATAAGTAGACAAATATATTTGTTATCCTATTAATTCTGCGCATAGGTTACTGTATTGTACGGAACCGGTGAAGCAACAACTAATTTTATCATAAAATCAATAAATCAAAATCAGGATTAATTTATTCAAATCATAATAGTCTGTATCAAATAATTCAATTTAATTGATCTAAAACTTTTAAGTGGTTTCAACATAAACCCTAGCTACAAAACTAATGAGACATAGGATTAGATTTCTCAAAACCCATAAAAATAATAAGGAAAAAGATATAGAGATTTCATTGTGTTATTGGAGATTGATCCGTTCCATTTTCTCCCACTGTCAGAAGAACCAGCAGCAATTCTGCTTAATCTCTCCAGTCAACCAAAACTCCATTGTACGAATATCCAATCTCTTCTGCGTACTTGTTTCACCTTCTCTCTCAATCATATGTCAGCCGTCACACACCACCTACCCTAGGCCTCTCTCCTCCTTTCTATCTATTCCTTCCTATCTCTAACCTACTCCTATTGTCTCACCTGTCTCTCCACAATAAGCCCAACCTAGCTTTCCTCTCTAGGTATCTTGAGTCCGCCCCCCTTTGCTTTCTCTCCCTTCCTTTTCTTTTATACTTTTTCTTCACCTGCCTCTAGGTATTCATTCCGCTTTCCTTCTTCTACCCTCGGTTTCCAACAACATCTCTCCTAGGATAGGTCTCTTTCACCGCACCCTCTCTCTTTCACTATCTCTTCTAATCTTTTATATCAAACCCCCATAAGAAATCACGTTCTACCTATCCCCTTTTTCCACTTTCGTCTTCCTCCCGGTCCTCACACGTCAAACACTTCAACGCCTCACCAATCATGTACTTGTCCCACTAGCCACCAACATATTTCTCCCTTTGGTCATTCAACTTATGTTTCTTTTCTTTACTTTCATCTACCAGGTGCTCTCTCCATCTAATACTCACTTTCAACCGTCCTAGCTCACTTCTTTATTTCCTCCACCATATCAAATCTAAAAACCAAAAGACAGTACGTCCCACTTCAAGAAGTAGGTTCCCGTAGTAGAGTAGCAAAGCTAGCCAACTTAGTCCATTCAGCCAATTTACTTATAACGTCGGGTTTTTCTGTATATCACCTATAAAAACATAAAATTACATTATTAATACGAATTGAAGTACTAACAAATATAAATTAAACGGTAAAAATGTATGAATTAAGTTATATCAAATACCCCCAAACCTATATTTTGCTAGTCCTCGAGCAAATCTAATCTAGAAAATAAAATAAAATCATAACTCACTTTCGCAGGAATCACGACTACATTTAGCATATGTAATAAGCCTTTAAACCCCTAAGTGGCCTTAGCGGACGAGTTTTGTCTCGTGAGGGTTTACAAGAGGTATACCCACAAAACTTTTACTCCAAATTTTAGCTACCTGTGAACGATTGAGGATACACACTAAACAAGCTATTTAGTTGGCATACTAAATTCTTCGACTATAAGAATCATTCCCCTGTATGAACCCAATTGTTGTACACGAGTTTGCACTCAACGTATTCATATAAGAATGCAAACTCTACTCAAATAATCATTGAACATCCAAAGCTGGATAAAAATTCACATTGCTCGAAATCAATCAAATTCAAACACAGGGATAGATTAGAAGATGGAAATAGAAATAATGAGTGATGCATATGTTGACTAAGGTAAACGATGTTTTCCAAAATATTAGTATAAAGTCCGGCTCAGATGCTCATATTATTATTATTATTATTATTATTATTATTATTATTATTATTATT
>JAJJMC010026516.1:0-12071 GCA_023531435.1 Papaver californicum
AAGAAGAAACATTGTTTTAATTGTGGGAAATGCCAGTAAGCCCAAAGAATGAAATACATTCTTTGAGGTATACTTGATTTTGACTAAGTAGGTCCAATCCCTTACCACTGTCTAATTGTTTATCATTTGCAGGTGCTTGATAGAGTTTAACGGGATATAGGTGACAAGTTTTGGAAGATTGTAGCTGCTTGATAGCATAAACAACATACAACAACATATTTTAGAAGTTTGCAGGTTTTTTAAGCTGTCGTATTTTGGAAAATTGCATGTGATTATAACTCTATTTTGTACCGATCGGACTTTCAAGAGATAGATTGTTAATGTGTTGATAATTTTCGTAGATTTTCTTTTTATTATAGTGCAGCTGAATGGTTCCAAAACATTCATATTTGTTGGTCAATATAGTTTGCAGGTGTGAAATAAAGTTTTGGTGGCTTTATTGGAATCAAGATGCCATTTCTGAATAAAGAAAGTCAAAATCTTCTTTTTGTTTATAGTTTTTAGCTACTAATTTTTAGCTTTGTATTTTTCCATAGTCCCATCTACCTTACGGTTTTTTTTGAAGATTCATTTATAACCTATGGGTTTACACCCTAGAGGTAAATCTACAATCTCCCAAGTATCATTTTGTATAATGGAATCCATTCCACTAATGGTAGCTTCTTTCCACCATGGAGCTTCAGAAGAATTCATGGCTTCTCTATAAGTCTTTGGATCAGTCTCAGCTAGGCATGTTATGAAGTCTGGCCCAAAAGATTTTTCTGTTCTAAGTCTTTTACCTCTTCTAGGCTCAAATTCATCTTCTTCTAAAGGTAATGTCTGACTAGTAGAAGGGACATCTAGGGGATCAACACAAATCATGTGAGATTCAGATTTCAAAGGAAAAATATTTTCAAAGAACACAGCATCCCTAGATTCCATAATAGTAATCATACCAATTTCAGATATTTCAGAACTCACAACCATAAATCTATCTGCAGTAGTATGATCAGGATACCCTATAAAGACACAGTCAACGGTTTTGGGTCCTATCTTGGTTCTCTTAGGTGGAGGAATGGACACCTTAGCCAAACACCCCCACACTTTAAAGTATGCATAAGAAGGTTGTCTACCTTTCCATAACTCATATGGAGTTTTGTCTGATCTTTTAAAAGGTACTCTGTTCAAGACATAGCAAGCTAAGAGGACGGCCTCCCCCCACAAGTTTGCAGGTAGTCCTGAACTAATTAACATGGCATTCATCATCTCCTTAAGGGTTCGGTTTTTCCGTTCAGCAACATCATTAGATTATGGTGAATAAGGAGGGGTTACTTCATGTATAATGCCGTGTTCTATGAAAAAATCTCTTATAGGAATTACATACTCACCACCACGGTCAGACCTAACAGTTTTGATGGTAGCACTCATTTGGTTTTCAACTTCTAGTTTATATATCTTAAAGGCTTCTAAGGCATCATCCCTACCTTTGAGTAAATATATGTGACAGTACCTCGTACAGTCATCTATAAATGTAACAAACCATTTTTTACCACCTCTAGTTTGAACTGATTTCATGTCAACTAGGTCTGAATGAATTAATTCTAAAGGTTTAGAATTTCTCTGAATATTTTTCTTATAAGATTTTTTAGCATATTTTGATTCTACGCATATTTCACATTTATGTTCATTTTCCAAAGTAAATTTGGGTATGCAGCCTATGCTAGCCAGTTTATTCATTGATTTATAGTTTACATGACCAAGTCTACCATGCCAAACGTTCAATGACACACAAACATAAGAAGAATCAATTTTATTCATTTCAACAGAGGTTACATTCAGTTTATATAGACCCTCAGTCTTATAACCCTTTCCTACATAGTCCTTACCCTTAGTGACAATAACTTTCCCAGATTCAAAAACTATTTTGAAACCCTTATCATCTAATACACCACAAGATACAAGATTTTTGCAGATGTCCGGAACATGAAGAACTTCATTCAATATGAGAGTTTTGCCATAAGTGAGCTTCAGCCTAACTTTGCCTTTTCCCTCAACATGTGCTGCGGACGAGTTACCCATGTAGAGTTTCTCCCCTTCCCCTACCTTCTGATAGGAGGTGAGCATATCTTTGTTTCCGCAGACATGCTTGGTAGCACCAGAGTCTACCCACCAGTCTCTCACATTGATTACCAAATTGACTTCAGACACCGTGTCAGAAAACTCGATCTTGTTGGTTTCAACCAAATTAGTATTGTTTTTCTTGTTATTAAAGTTCTTACGTTTTCTACAATGCATTGCCATATGGCCAGGAATTCCGCAAACATAACAAGCACCTTTAATTTTACCAATGCCAGATTTGGGTTTCAGGAAAGTACCTTTTTTTGTGCGGACCAGGCTTGCGGTTGCTGCGGTCGCCCTTTTCAGTCTTGTGTTCAATCACATGAGCCTTGTTGGACATGTCTCTTACGGAAGATACATTCTTATCTTTGGAGCACAACAATTCTTCCACTTGCATCTTCTTACCCAATTCAACCATACTGACTTCACCAGTTTCATGTCTCAGTCTTCGTTTGTATTCAGACCAAGAAGAAAGTAATTTCTCAATCACCGCAGACAATTGAAATGTTTCATCTATAACCATACCTTCAACAATAATTTCATTGATAATGCGTTGAAGTTCAAGAAATTGGTCAACCACAGATTTATCATTTGTCATTTTGTATTCCAGGAACCGGGCAACTAAAAACTTCTTACTACAAGCAGTTTTCGCTTCATATTTTGCTTCTAAGGCATCCCATAAGTCAAAACGCAGAAAAGTTTTCTTTTGCGTTATAGAAATCATAAAGAGCATCTTCTAAACAGTTCAGAATATGGTTTGGGGCCATATAGTTCTGTCTACTCCAACTTTCTAACTCTCTTTCATTTCCCGCATCATTTAAACTCTCATCAAAGGATTTCAGAACTAATTCATCAAGCATGTGCAAACTCAGAAAGAATAACATCTTGGATTGCCATCTTTTGAAATCTTTGTCATTGAACTTTTGTGGTCCGTCTACATCACTTTTAGCAATTGAAACAGAATAAATATGTATTGTGTTAAGATTGTTGGTTCTGCAACAATGGAAATAACACTAAACAGAGAAAATTGTTAACGTTAGAAAATCACTGAAATGATATACACTCTGATGTTGATGCACACACAAGGGCAGAGCCACCTGCTCAGCAAATTGTCCTTAACACAATAGTCCTCGGGTACTCCTCAATAATGAGAGATGTTATACCCCAACAGAGGAGATGTGTCCAGGATAGAAATGTCCGTTATGATTAGTATAAGCACAATACTAATCACCCTCAAGAACTTAACAGCAAGATAATAGAAGGGAAATATAGACACAGTTGTGCAAAACAAAGCAAGAATAAGGGAAAAAAGCTAGGGATAGTAGCCTGCTCTGGAGTAAGTTGAAATGGAGAAATGCAATTTTCTTTTATAGCCAAAACATAAAAAGATAATTATTGTGTATTGATTAAAAATCAATTTCATGCATTAAGCACGGTCATAATGTTTAAAACGGATATAAAACGGTCAGAAAATATACTCTCTTTAAAACAGCTTAATTCTAGCCGGGTCAGACGCCCCCACATTTAAAACAAAATTTAATTCAAAAAATTTAAGTCTTGGTTGGTCCGCAGCCTCAGCCACGCCCGCAACACACACTTAGTCCCGAAGTCTTAGCCACGGTCACACTCGCACCCGCACCCACAGCCGCAAGTCCACAAGTCCGCAAGCACTGCAAGCACCGCAAGCTCGCAATCGTGCGTGCTTCGGTGCGAAGCACCGCACATGTGTGAAAAGTATGTTTGTTCCAACTAGCCCATTGCCTTAGTCCTCCCCCAACAACAAAAGCTTCTAAACCCTAAGGGCCCTCCCTTAGTTACATTTTTTGTGGTAATAAAGAGAGGACTCATCTCTATTCTCTCCGATGTGGGACTAAAGGTTCTTCATTCACAATAGTGAAAAATGAGATAGTGTCCCTTAGTGACTTCTAGTTTCTAAGTTCCATTCCCACCAAGACCAAAATACATTTTAAGTTCATTTTTTCTCCAATAGATATAACATAGACTCTCACCGGTAAGCACATGGCTGTAAACGTTTTCACGATCATTGTGACCGTTTTCAACCTTGAGCCAAACCAACATCGTAAATGGGTTGTCAAACCTAGCATAGACTTTGGGATTGTATATTCTGAAACATAATTCAAACCGAACACGACGACAAACACTAGAGAGGCTACAAATTTAGTCCTTCACTCCCCTTCACTCCTCTTTTACTTGTCTTCGTTCATACTCTTCACTCATCAGTCTCAAACAAATGATAAATTTAATAATCAAATCTCAGTTTTCTTCAATATTTCTTCTCTAATAGTTAATCTTCCCCAAACCATTGAATCTTTAAACTACAAAAAAATGATTAATATAACATAAAAAATACTTGCTATGGAAGGTGTCATTAGCCATGTAAATGAAAGTAATCCCATCGATGTTTGATATATGAAAAAAATATCGATCTTGTGAAAAAAATACCTAATTTCATCTTCAGATGGTAATTTCTCTAAGATCTTTCAACAAACAACATTTGTATTACCAGATACCACACTTCCTTTGGGTAGTACTGCATACACTATTGTCATCCATTTATCTGCAATCAATCCATTCTTAGTAAGGGTTTTGATTTCATCAAATCAAACAATAAATTCTCCCCCAAACCCAAACAATAGAGAGATAAACTAGTTGAGAAGTGTAGTTCTGTCTTTTAAACAAGAAATAACTTTCGATTTGATTCGTGATTCGATCAACACCCTAAAAAGTTCTCAATTGATAACCAAAGCTCTTGATTGGGACATAAAGAAGTGGTAGAATTATTATTTTTTTGACATAATATACAGTTACATCTAGGTATTCTAGAAAATTTATAAAAATGTGTTTCTCCCTGCACCTGTGGCTGAACCCTAGAATAAAAATTCGGGTCCAAAATTTTAACTTTATTAAAAAACTGACCTCCGAGTACTAAGGTCTTAATGGATGGACCTAGCAATATAGCAACCCATATTTCTACTACCAAATGATAATTCCTGCTATCAAGAATATAAAGCACAACGTAGTTACAAAGAGCGGTCGGGACTTTGTTTGGGGAAAGATAAAAAGGGGCTGAGATGGGTTCTTAAGGGAGTATAAAGAGTGGTCAGTATTATAGGATCTTTTTTTAGGGTTGGACAAAAAGTGGTCTGGATGTGCTTTGAGGGGGATAACGGAGGGCTAGGATCTGTCCAGAGATTCATTCAAGGTTTCTTCATCGACGGTTGTAGTTGATATTGGGAGTTGCTATTTTCTTTCTTTGGGTGGGTTTCATTCAATGGCCCCTATTGATTTCCCCTTTCGGTTTCTATAATTATATACACATTTTTGTGTCTGATTTGTCTCAATTCTAAATATTGTTAATGCTCATTTTTGTATTAATTTTGGCACTTTATTATATTTGTAGGTATCTTTGGAAGAATAATAATCATGGAAAAATCAGCTAAAAAGTAGTAAAAACACCCCATTAAAAGTGTTAAAGGCACCCCCCTTGGATTTGATAAAGGCACCCTGGGTTTTTCTAAAGGCACCCACTCTTTAAATTCAAATTTTGAGTTTTGCCGGGAAAAGTACTCCCTTCAATGAGAGAATCTGTGAATCTTTGTACGAATTTATTTGGAGATTTCTTTGGATTTTATGTCATGTATATACTCTTGCCTAAATAAAAGGAGTTTCTACAGCATGAAACACTTAAAATCAAAGGAAATCTCGCCAACCGATTAACTTTTGCGTTACATATGGAACTAATATTTCTTGTTGATTCGAAACAAAAGATTTTGTTCTCGATTTTCTCTGAATATGTAAACATCACATTTGAAAAGGAAACAACATCAACAGAATCATCTAGTTTTAAATCAGATCGAGAAGGAAGATATTGTCGAGAAGGAAACTATTTTTATTCTGGGAGTATATTCGTTAAAGTGAAGATTTGAGGAAGATTCAAGAGAAGATATGGGAGCTGTTGAGGTTGTAGTTTAAATAGAAAGGTCGATCGAGAGTTCTGGGGGGGTTGGCAGAGGCCAGAAGCACGAGAAAAAGATCCAGAAAAATTTGTTGCTGCTTCTGCTGAAGAACACGAAAAACATAGGCTACGACAACAATTTCTTCAACCTCTCAGCCACGGTTTCTTCATCCATTTGCAACTGATATCTTCGTCTTTGCAACATTTATCTTCAGCTGTAACGGTTTCTTCAACACATCTGCAACGGATATCTTAGCATATGCATCGTTTATCTTCAAGCTCTATTGCAACAATTAACCTGTAACGTCCATAAAACGTTGCAGATTTCATGTTACATTACTTTTAGCTTATTTTCATCTTTCAAGCACTTTTTGAGCTATGTACTAATCTTTTGAGGGTGTTTTGAGCAAGATGAGCTAAACCCCATCACTGAGGCAAGGAGGAAGCCATTTTACCATGATTAATTGGTAACTTTAAATAATTCTTTTATGACTTTTGCATTTATTTTTAATTGAAATTACGATTTTTCTTAATTGATTTTGATTTTATTTGATGGTTTATGTTGGGAACTAGAGCTTTTGATGAGTCATGCTTGTGATTTACAATTGATATTTTAAAAATCTACCTTTGGCAAAAAAATTAGAGTCACTTATTTGAGTTAGAATTGTGTAGAATTATTATTTTTGGAACCAATTAAAGGTGGTTAATGGTGAAATCCATAACCTTAATATTTGTGAATATTATTTTTATCTTTTGTGTATATTTTCTAGTTTAAAATTAGTTTTTAAATCTAAAATTAATTTTTTTTACAAATTCGAAAGTTTAAAACCTTTTCTTACCACAACTACAGTACACATCATATAACCTTCTGATTTCCAAATCAGAAGATGAATCGAATGGTTTTTTTTATCCATCATCCATTATGAATATTCTTACTTCTCTATAAGTTATAACTCACATAACATCGGTTTCTCCGATTTATTTCGAAGTCGGTATTTGCTTCTAACAAAAGGTGTAGTTCTAACTCACTCTTTACGGTTACAGTAGCAGCTACAAGATCTACTGAATTGTAAAATTAGGGCATTTTTAATTGCGATTGGAAGATTTTGTTTCGATTATCTCTATAAATTACTGACCCAGCGTGTTTTACATTTTGCATATGCTCTGTTTATAATCTGCAATCCTCAAAATCAGAACTGTGAAAAGAGATTAAGATGGACGTAGATTGAAATATTACATCATCATTAGATTGTCTGAACACCGCGTAAATTATACCGACTCCAACAAAATGTATGTTTCCTTGCGATTTTATCCAGTTTTCAGTCAATTTTACTTGTGTGTGTGTGTGTGTTTTTTAAGCATATTTTTCTTTTGTGTTGAATAATGGGAATCGGGTTTGGATAATTTTCCGAAATCTTTAAAAAAAAACTGTTGGAGAATATTCCTGTAACAGTGAGCAAACCAAACAGCAGCTTGAAAAGATTTAAGGGTTAGAACAGATAACACATTTCAGACAATCATACAGGCACAGAGAGATGGAGTCGCCTGTTCAACAGACTGCCCTTAACTCGATATTTGTCAGGTACACCTTTAGAAAGATGTTTATATACCTTTAGAGATGACAAATCGAATCCAGGATAAAACCACCTGATACCAACCCATTTAGCAAGACTCGTTGTCCCGTTGTGAACCTAACAGTAGAAGAAAATGAAGAAATAAACTAGTGCGCATACAAAGCAGGAAGAGGGGAAAAGTCGTCAGGTCAGTGGCTGCGACTGGGGTAAGTGAAAATATGATTTTTGTTTTTCTTATAAAGAAGAAGAAGACTGTTGAGTTTTTTCAAACGGTAAAAAATCATTTAAGTAAACATATTTAATTCGAGATATTTAATTAAAAGATTTTGTTTATTAAAACTGATTTAATTTTATAAATACAAAATGGTCAAATATTTAATGTATAGAATTAAAATATAAAACCGTTGGATCTTTGATGGGTACACGTATGCACTCGCAGGCACACGCAAGGCACACGCCAAGGCTCGCACCAATGGTCACACCAAGGCTCACACCAAGGATCGCACCAAGGCTCGCACCAATGGTCACACCAAGGGTCACACCAAGGGTCGCACCAAGGCTCACGCAAAAGCACACGCAAGCTCCGCAAGCCCGCGGCCCGCGGTGCTTCGTTGTGAAGCACCGCACATGTGTGCATTTGCCCACTAGTCCATTTCCTAAGTCCATATCCAATCCACTAGTTCTTTTTCCTTATATAGAACATTTGTGGTAATGAGGATAAACTTCCTCCTTGGTTTGCCCAATATGGGACAAACCAAAGGTTTCTCATTCACTAAGAAGTGAAAATGGATGGCTTAAATTTTCCACCCCAAACCAAAAGATAAACTGCTACACCCCATTTCAATCTTAAATTGAAATTATAGAACTCATTAAGACTTTATTATAAGTCATCCTCACATGCAGTCACATTATCACGTCTACACCATAGGGAAGGGACAGAGAAAATAATTCCATGATAGTGTTTAATTTTTACCCGCCACAAATTAGTTGTCTCATTCAAAACCTTGATCTTGGGATCTCCAGTCAGCAAGGTTGAGTATCCTTCATGGCAAGATTTAATTTATGAGCTTAAGTCCCATCCCCCTCGATCCATTACTAACTATCTCCTTGGACAAGCCTTTCGTCAAAGGATCCGCGATATTCTCCTTAGACCTCACAAAGTCAAAAGAAATAACGCCAGTTGAGATTAGTTGTTTTAGAGAATTGTGTCTTCTCCTAATATGAATAGATTTTCCGTTATAGTTGTTGTTTTTAGCATTAGCTATTGCAGCTTGACTATCACAATGTATAGATATAGATGGCATAGGCCTATACCAGAGAGGAATGTCTTCTCAAAAACATCTTAGCCAAGCGGCTTCCTCTCCTGCTTTATCTAACACAATAAACTCGGATTCCATAGTGGATCGAGCGATACAGGTCTGTTTGGAACTCTTCCAAGACACTGATCCACATCCTAGAGTGAATACGTATCCACTCGTAGATTTAGACTCCTCTGAGTCTGCTATCCAGTTTGCATCACAGTATCCTTCAAGAACAGCGGGGTGTCTTTCATAACTCAAACGGTAGTTTAAAGTGTATTTAAGATACCTCAACACTCTGAAAAGTGCATCCCAATGCTCATGTCCTAGATTACAGGTATACCTACTTAGTCTACTCACAGCATAGGCAATGTCTGGTCTTGTGCAGTTCATTAAATACATCAGACTTCCTATGACACGTGAATATTCAAGTTGCGAGACTCCATTGCCTTTGTTTTTCTTGAGTTTGCAAGAAGGGTCAAATGGAGTACTTGCTGGTTTACTATCAAACTGGTTAAATTTCTTAAGAACTGATTCAACATAATGAGATTGACTAAGACTGAATCCATTAGACTCCTTTCTAATTTTCATCCCTAGGATTACATCAGCAGGACCTAAGTCTTTCATGTCAAAGTTCTCACTCAACATGTTCTTAGTGGAATTAATGATTTCTAAGGTTGTGCCTAGTATAAGCATATCATCAACATACAAGCATACAATCACACAAGCATCAGTTATAGATTTATTGTACACACATTTTTCAGCTTCATTTATTTTAAATCCACAAGAGAACATTACATGATTAAATTTTTCATGCCATTGTTTCGGTGCTTGTTTCAAGCCATATAAAGACTTTTTAAGTCTACACACTTTGTTTTCATAACCCTTCACTACAAAGCCTTCGGGTTGGTCCATATAAATTTCTTCATCTAATTCACCATTTAGGAGCGCAGTTTTTACATCCATTTGATGTCTTTCTAGGTTATGAATTGCAGCGATTGCAATTAGCATCCTAATGGAAGTAATTCTAGTGACAGGTGAATAAGTGTTAAAGAAATCTACACCTTCTATTTGTTTATAGCCCTTAGCTACTAGTCTATCTTTATACTTTTCCACAGTTCCATCTACCTGACGTTTTCTCTTGAAGATCAATTTACAGCCTATAGGTTTGCACCCTGGAGGTAAATCTACTATCTCCCAGGTTTCATTCTGAACAATAGAATCCATCTCACTAATAGTGGATTCTTTCCACCATGGATCTTCAGACGAAGTCATGGCCTCTTTATAGGTTTGTGGATCAGTTTCAACTAAACAGGTTATGAAGTCTGGCCCAAAAGATTTTTCTATTCTAAGTATTTTGCCTCTTCTAAGTTCATAAACGGATTCATCTTCTTCTATCGGTAAAATATGGCTAGAATAAGGGACATCTAGGGGATCATCACATATCATGCGAGATTCAGATTTCAACAGAAATACATTTTTAAAAAATGTAGCATCCCTAGATTCCATAATGGTGTTCACACCAATTTCTGAGTTTTCAGAACTCACAACCATAAACCTATAAGCAGTGGTGTGTTCGGGATATCCTATGAAGACACAATCAACTGTTTTAGGTCCTATTTTAGTACTCTTAGGTGGAGGAATAGAGACCTTGGCTAAGCACCCCCACACTTTGAGGTATCCATAAGAGGGTTGTTTACCTTTCCATAATTCATACGGTGATTTGACTGATCCTTTAAGAGGCACTCTGTTCAGAATATAGCAAGCTGAGAGGACGGCCTCCCCCCACAAGTTCGCCGGTAGTCCTGAACTGGTTAACATGGCATTCATCATCTCCTTAGGGTTCGGTTTTTTCGTTCAGCCACTCCATTAGATTGTGGTGAATAAGGAGGAGTTACCTCATGAGTAATGCCATGTTGTGCACAAAAGTCTCCTATAGGGATTACATATTCACCCCCACGGTCAGATCTAATGGTTTTAGTTGTGGTGTTCAATTGGTTTTGTACTTCTAATTTATATAATTTAAATGCTTCTAAAGCATCATCTTTTCCTTTAAGCAAGTAAATATGACAGTATCTAGTACAGTCATCTATGAAAGTGACAAACCATTTTTTTACCACCTCTGGTTTGGATTGATTTCATATCAACTAAGTCTGCGTGAATTAACTCTAAGGGATTAGAATTTCTGTGGAAATTTTTCTTAAAGGGCTTCTTTGCATATTTTGATTCTACACAAACTTCACATTTATGTTCATATTCCAAATTTAATTTTGGAATGCAGCTAGAGTTTGCCAATTTGTTCATTGATTTATAATTTACATGACCAAGTCTATCATGCCAGATATTCAATGAGACAACAACATAAGAAGAATCAATTTTATTAACTTCAGCAGAGGTTACAGATAACTTGTATAGGCCTTCAGCCTTATAGCCCTTTCCCACAAAATCCTTTCCCTTAGTGATAATCACTTTCCCAGACTCAAAAACAATCTTAAAGCCCTTATCATCTAGCACACCACTTGAAAAGAGATTCTTGCAGATGTCTGGTACATGTAAAACTTCATTCAATGTGAGGATTTTCCCAGAAGAGAGCTTCAGCGAAACTTTTCCTTTTCATGCAACCTGTGCTGCAGATGAATTACCCATATAGAGTTTTTCTCCTTCTCCTACCGTCTGATAGGAGGTGAACATGTCTTTACTTCCGCAGTTTGGTAGCTCCAGAGTCTACCCACCAGTCTCTCACATTGGTAACTAAGTTAACCTCAGACACCGTGCCAGAAAACTCATTTTTACTACTTTCAACTAAATTTACATTTGTTTTCTTAAAATTCACATCTTTGCGTTTTCTACAATGAATTGCCATATGGTCAGACACACCACAAACATAACATGCTCCCTTAATTTTACCAATAGCAGATTTTGGTTTTTGAAAGTTACCTTTTCTTTGCTGGCCAAGCTTGCGCTTGTTGTGGTCCAGACTTAGATTAGCAAATTTGTGTTCGATAACGTGAGCTTTGTTTGACATGTCTCTTGCAGAAGAAACATTCTTGTCCTTTGAACACAGCAATTCTTCAACTTGGATTATCTTGCCCAATTCTACCATGGAAATTTCACCAGTTTCATGCC
>JAJJMC010026521.1:0-15185 GCA_023531435.1 Papaver californicum
TTTAGTCCGGAATCTTTCCTAAATCTAGTCTGCTACAGTTTTTTTTTCGAAGTAAATATCAAATACACTCGCACCACTACGCCACCCAAATCCGGAGTAAAGAATAAAGATGATCTTTACTCCACCTTTTAGTCGTCCCATTGTGGACGCTCTTATGACTTTGTATATTTTTCGTCTTTCAATTTTAGTGTTTGGATTTCAATTTGAGCAACTTGTTGGTACACGTGTATTATGCTATGGGATTAAGTCTCTACTTTTCTCAGCAGACAGATTTTAGTTTAATGCATCAGAAATAGAAAACAGATTTGCATCTTGCAAATCCAATGCTGTTGTCTTTTACGATTTGCATCTTGCAAATCCAATGCTGTTGTCTTTTACCATCGTAAAGTAGCGGTTTCTATTCATTTTATGAATTCAATGGAAATTCATGCTGGTGGATTTTATGGAAATTAGTTGCTTTTTGATTCATATTTTTTCCATTCTACACACAAACTAGTTGTTTCACCCAGTGTATGAGTGTTAAAGTTTATGCATTTAGTTTTGTATCCTAGTTAAATTTGAGAGCCATATCTTCCCATGTTTTCTCGAATCTACATTTTCTAGTTGCAATTTTCCCGCGCTTTGGCAGAGATGCTAAGAGAGAACGAGGATTTCAAGCAATTCCGTATATGAAGAGCAGATGTTTCGTTAACACTACTGGCTCATGACCTGCCAGTAGTTATTTGGGGTCAGCTGAGCGAGAACTCCATTCGATCATAGTTCTTTTTTTTACAGTGATTAGTTATTCAGTAAGTGATACGCACACTATAATTCTTTAAACTAGTTGAATTTCTTGGTTTTGTTATTACTTGCCACATATGATTATGATTTATTTATTTTAGCAGATATTTGATTCATGGAGTTGTCATTGCCGGTAACAAATACAGATGGGCATAATAGTTTTAAACTTAAATGTATTGAATTCTATTTGGAAAATTTTCTGGTTAACCCACCGCGAATATGTAATTATGATCCTTATTGGAAGTGTAACTAGAGTGTAACTTCCTCTTTGATCTGTTTATGTAACTGGAGTGTAAGAACACTAAATATTTTCCTATATATATGAATAGTTCTCTTTGTTTCTAGGTTAACTAGAAACTTCCTAAAGAGAACCCTAGTTCTATTTTCCTTTATGGTATCAGCCGCCAACACCATTAGGGTTTCCTTTTTTTTCTCATTTAATTCTCTTTCTCATTTAATTCTCTCACCCGTTTTTCACTCTCTTGATATTGTAACCTTTTTTAGCTTTTCTTTCTTTTCCCATCCTTTCATTTTTCTTCTTATCCGAAGAAGACTCTCTGAATCTCTCTCTCTTCCTCCATTTTCTTTTCTTTTATTTCTGTCTTCAGTTCTTCTCTGGTTTAATCTGTTTCATCATCTTTTCTTTTAGTTTTTGTTTTGTTCTGTGCTTATTGTTCTTCGTTGTTATCTACTATTATCTCTGTTCCATTTTTTTTTTTGTTGTTATTCTAAACTTTATTTTTTTTTAAATGGATCCCCTACCCCATTATGAACTCACCACAACTCTACCATTTACAAATATTGCACACTTTATCTCGATTAAACTCGATGAAACTAATTTTCTTGTGTGGAAATCACAAATTTGTTCTATTCTCATCAGCACGGACTTGTTTGGTTACCTGGATGGGTCCATTACTGCTCCTCCTTCAACATTCACTATTGATGGTGTAGTTACATCGAATCCCACGTACCAGAAATGGTTGAAGTGGGATCGATTTGTGAATAGTTGCTTAAATGCAACTTTCACCAGCACCATTTCTACTGATGTTTTAGGATGTGCAACATCTTCTGCTGTTTGGGAATATCTTCAAAAAAAAATTCAAAACCAATTCTCAGCTAGGAAATCAATGCTGAGGAACACTCTTTTCAACATAAAAAGAGGGTCTAAATCCATTTCTGTTTTTCTTCATGAAGTTAAATCTATCACAGATTCCTTAGCCGCCATCAATGAAACGGTCACCCCTGGAGATTTAAACATGCATGTTCTCAATGGATTGGGTAACGCCTATAATGATTTTATAGTAGCCGTTCAATCCAGAGACACAGATCTCTCTTTTGGTGACCTGAAATCTCGTCTAATAAATCATGAGTAATGGCTCAAAAACCAACAGATAGAAGCCAACATTTCCTTGGATCAATCGAACCCTTCTGCCTTTTTTGCTAAAAGACCCAACCCACCTTATAGATCGGGTTTTCGCAATAAGAAACAAACAGGTTTTGTTGATTATTCATCTATGCACTGCCAGATCTGTAAGCAACTTGGTCATTCGGCAATTAAATGTGGTTTTAGATACACAAAATCTCGCTATGGTCAGTCCTCGGAAAAACCCACTGCTCATTTTCATCCACAAGCCAATATCTGTGTCCAAGTTAATGCTGCTTCATTCACTGAGATGCCCTGTTTCCCTGCTGCCATTCAATGGCTACCAGATTCAGGTGCATCTCATCACATCACAAATGACCCCTCTATTCTAACTAATACCTCTGAGTATAAGGGGTCATCTAAAGTGATGGTGGGTGATGGAAAGTTCTTACCGATTACTCTAATCGGAGATTCTGTATTGAACACCTCCACAGCTATTTTTCCGCTGTCAAATGTCTGTTATGTTCCAGATATTCAGAGAAATCTCATTTCAGTTGGTCAGTTCACTGAGGAACACAACTGCACGATTTCTTTTTCACCTTGGGGTTATGAGATTCAAGATCTACAGAAAGGACAAATTTTAGCTGAGGGTCTGAAAACAAATAATCTTTACACCATTACAGTCTTACCACAGAATCAACTTACTATTTTTACTACTGTTGCTGCCTCATTTACTGTTTGGCACCAACGTTTGGGTCACCCATCTGAGACCATCGTTCAAAGGCTAGCTCACAACCAAAATATATCTATAACCTCATCCAAATCTATTCATCTGTGTTCTTCATGTCGCTTGGAAAGAGTAGAAGATTACCGTTTCAACTTTTAAATATTACCTCAACCTCTCCTCTTCATCTCATTCACTCTGATGGCTGGGGGCCGGCTCCACAGTTATCTACTCTTGGCTATAGATATTACATTTTATTCATTGATGACTTCAGCCGTTTTCATTGGATTTATCCAATGAAGGATCGAACAGAAAGTATAACCTGCTTCCAGCACTTCAAAACCATGAATGAAAACTTACTATCTTCAAAGATCAAAAATTTTCAGTCAGATGGTGCTCTAGAGTTGGAGAAAGGTAAGTTCAGAAAATTTCTTGATGATTCTGGCATAACATTGCATCTTGTCCGAATACTCCACAACAGAACGGGGCTGCAGAAAGAAAACATCGGCACATCACAGAGGTTGGTTTAACACTCTCAGCGAATGCTTGTTTACCGAAAATATTCTGGTTTGATTCCTTTCTAGCGGCGACTTACCTCATCAACAGGACCCCAGCTAATTTACTTGCATTCATTTCTCCTTTTGAAAAGTTATTTTCTAGGTCTCCTGACTACTCTTTCCTCAATATTTTCGGTTGTGCTTGTTACCCCTATCTAGGATCTTATCGTAAGGATAAACTAAGCCATAAATCCACTCAATGCAATTTTATTGGTTATAGTCAGCATCATAAGGGTTATCGCTGTTTTGATAACATCAACCAAAAGACATACATATCACGGCATGTAGTCTTTGATGAAACAATATTTCCTTTCTGTAGCTGCCCTAAAAATGTGTCTACTACCACAACTGTTGAACTGATAATTCCACAACCAAATCCACTTCAATCAACCCAAGACATAACCACTGTCTCTAGTGACCCTGATGTTCCTAACCCACCATTAGATGAACCAGCTCTACCACATCCTATGCTCACCAGATCCAAGCATGGCATTACCAGACCTAGATATCTACCTGATTTCGTTACTCACTACACCATTCCACATGCCATGAACACCACCACATACACAACAACCCCTACTGAACCAAAATCATACAAATCAGCAATAAAGGATGAAAAGTGGATTCTAGCTATGGATGATGAGTATTCAGCTCTTCAACAAAATGAAACCTGGGTTAAAGTTCCATATGAGCCTCATATAAATGTTTTAGGATGTAAGTGGGTATACAGACTGAAATTCAAGGCTGATGGCAGTGTTGACAAGTATAAGGCTCGTCTAGTGGCAAAAGGGTACCTGCAACAAGATGGTATTGACTACAATGATATATTCATCCCTGTTGTGAAGCCAACAACAATTCGGACAGTTCTCGATATTGCTCTCACCAATAAATGGACCATAAAACAGTTAGATGTCTCGAACGCATTTCTTCATGGAGATCTGCGAGAAACAGTATATATGGAGCAACCACAAGGGCATGTTGATCCTGACCATCCAACTGCTGTTTGTTTACTAAAACGTTCGCTTTATGGCCTCAAACAGGCTCCACGTGCATGGTATGACAAGTTTAGTGGTTTCCTTCTCTCTCTTGGGTTTGTTAAAGCAGCAACAGATAATTCACTGTTCATTCACATATCATCTTCTTCTATCACTGTTATTTTGTTGTATGTGGATGACATTATTCTTGCAGGGAATTCAGATAATTACCTCAATAGTTTATTATCTAAATTGTATACGGCTTTTGCGATGAAAGATTTAGGAAAACTACATTATTTTCTTGGCATGGAGGCTGACTTCACATCTCTGCCTGATCTTCTATCTCGATCTTCTATGCTTGACTGCAAATCTAGCCTGACTCCAGCATCTACGGAAAAACGTTTGTCCATTACTGCCGGAAACCCACTGCCAGATCCGCTTCTCTTCCGTAGATTGGTCGGAGCTCTACAATATCTCACTTTAACAAGACCTGACATTACTTTTGCTGTTAACTATATTTCGCAGTTCATGCAGGCTCCTTCGGATTTGCACTTACAGTTGGCAAAAAGGGTATTACGTTATTTGAAGGGTTCTCTAGGTTCTGGAATAGTCATTGAACCAGGTGACATGACTATCATCTGTGGATACTCGGACTCCGACTGGGCTGGATGCCCAGACACCAGACGATCGACATCTGGTTACTGCGTTTTTCTGGGCAGGTCACTTATCAGCTGGTCGTCCAAAAAGCAACCAACTGTGGCTAAATCTTCAACTGAAGTTGAATACAAAGCAGCCAGTCTACTATCTTCAGAAATTCAGTGGCTGACTCACCTTCTTCAAGAATTAAAAATCTCACCGCAAAAGCCATCAACCATCTACTGTGACAATCTTGGAGCAAAATATCTTGTATCCAATGCAAGTTTTCATGCCCGAACAAAGCATATTGAGGTGGACTATCACTCGGTACGTGAACTCTTGGCGTCTGGTGATATTGCTGTTGAATTTCTCCCAACTGAAGACCAACTTGCTGATATTCTAACAAAGGGTCTGCCTGCATCCCGTCTATCTATCTTAAGAAACAAACTGATGTATTATTGCTCCCCTACATCTGTTTGAGGGGGAGTATTGGAAGTGTAACTAGAGTGTAACTTCCTCTTTGATCTGTTTATGTAACTGGAATGTAAGAACACTAAATATTTTCCTATATATATATATGAATAGTTCTCTTTGTTTCTAGGTTAACTAGAAACTTCCTAAAGAGAACCCTAGTTCTATTTTCCTTTAATCCTAAATATGTATAGGATAAACCAAGTTCGAAGACCATACACCCCATTAATCTACTTACTGTTGACATTTACTTTGGGTCTGCCTGTTCCAACTTATATTTATATAGATGGAAGATGGAACCTCAGCTTCAACCGTATATTAATAAAAAATACGTTGAATTTTTAAACTGTTGGGTAAGTCCGGTGTGGGACCCGCATAACGTTTCCTCCAAACAAAACTACCAACTGTCAATAAGTCTTGTTTTTCTAATCATTTTTCTGTCAATGCCTTGTTCCCTTTCCTTGCTCTCCAATCCAAGAAGGATGAATACTTGCGCAGATCCTTTCTTATTTAATATTCGTCGTCATCACTAATTGACCATAATCAAGCTTTTTTAATTTGTTGAAAAATTCTTCTATTGTTTTGCCTTCCCCTGCCCTTTCTTGCGCCCCAATTACCCTTAAAAAGAAGCAGTAGTACTTAATAGTGTCTTCTATTTCTCAAGATATTAAACTATCTGTGCCTCTCTCTTTGCTCCCGTGTTATCAGTTTAAGGTTCCATGCTAATTTATTTAGAACTAATAAATCTTTTCTTTCTTTTTCCTGCGTAATATTTTTGCTTAATTATTTTCACATTATTACTATATTTGTCCATGTTATAAAAAGTAACGATGTATTTAATTAGATTGGTTTTGATCATTTCTTGTTTATTTCATCAGGCTATATATAGTATAGGAGCTATCGGAGCCGAGTTTACATCAATGACGATAAAGGAACGGAATGGAGGAGGACATGACAGTACTATAGAGTATGATGATCAGAATCCGGAAGCTGTTGATAAATTGCCAAAGTCTAACCTTACTCATTCTTTTTATTTCGTGAAATGCCGGATTTATCAAAATCATGAGCTAGAAACCAAAATTTATCATGCTGAAGAGGAGATAAAAAACTTGGACCAAACCTGCAAACTGATTCGTGGAACAATATTACAAAAAAAGGTACACTAGCTAACCCCATGTAATTTCATAAAATGGTAGGTAACTAGATATGTTGTCGTATGTTATTAGTAATTTTGTTTGTTTCACTCTGTGGCAACACAAATGAATAATTTTTCGGATTTTCTAATGAAAGCGCAGCCTAAGTATGGCTATCAAAGACCATGGGAGTGGCAATCTACAACCCTTGAGGATGACAGATACAAGAAAGTCATCAACGAGAAAAAGACTAAAATAGACTACAAACGGCAGGCTTACATAGGGGAACTTCGGGCTAGATTCGATACAAGTCGGATTAAGGGTGATGATACATGCTCATCAGAGAAAGAGCTTAATAATCGTGTAAGCCTAATCAAGAAAAACTAGCTTGGGCTTTGTCTGTTTTTTTTTTTTTTTCATTTTTAATCAAACAAAATGTTATAAATGCCGTATCTCCGCCTTCTTGAACGTACAATATTGTAGCTAATAGAGTGGATGATTCTTTTCAAAACAGGTCTGTAGCTTGCATTTTCGGACACGATGTGCAAAAAGCACATTCGTTAAGGAGAAACAGCTCCTTAGAGAAATTAAACAGCTTGAAGAGACTAGACAGGAAAACATTATCAATGATGCTTTGAAACAGAAACGGTTTAATGAGGCAATGGAGTGGGTTAGCCGCCCGAGTAATCCTGGTCGTTATACTTGTGAATCTTCCCGTAAAGAAAAAAAAGTAAGTTAATTTCATGTAAATTGACTAAATTCTGTTTGTTTTTTTTTTTGTTTTTTTTTTGTCTAAACCAAATAACAATACTAAATGACTTATTTCTAATTTGTAGCTTGAAGATATGGATTTGGATAAATTAAAAAGGGAAAAACAAGTTCTTACTGCAAGGGTTAAGAATGCCGAGGAAACACAGAAAAAACGGACAGCGGTAGAGAAATTGTTGGATAAACTGAAAAAACAGCAAAGCGAAGAGGTATAAGGGTTTATATTCTGTACATTTGATTTTCAACTTACTATTTACTTATTGTCGCATTTGATTTCTTTTCCCTGCTTTTATAGAAGCTCAATTACAACCGACAATACTACAACAAGTACAAATCACTTCTACAAAACGCCAGAAAGCTTGCTGCAAACAAAAATATAGCCGCATTGGAAGAACTATCACATAGAGAGGTATATGTGTGTGGTATGCGCCGTATCTATTAATTGTGTAATATTCTCTACTCACTTATGAAAAGCTTTGTAATTAACTCAGTTTATGATATAAGGTTCTTCTTAAATCCTATTAATCGTATTTTATTACTAACCATGAATTAGGTTGAGAATTTCATGATCCTATGGAACAGCAAAAAGGTTTTCAGGGATGATTACTGGAAAGGAAGTCTATCAAGCATCCCTAAACGGGCGTTACATGATTTGGATGGATAGATACGGAACCATCTGGATAAGCAACCAATTTCACGCATAATAATAACCACCACAAGTGATGCAGATGAGCAGACTATAGCATTTGGAGACTAAAGATCCGAAAGTCATAATTTAGTTCAAGAGGATTCATTTTAATTGGAAACGGGCCAACGATCAAAGCATGAACGTCTACGTCTCATGGTCTTCATATTTTAACCAAATTGCATCGTTTAGGGCTTCAAACAGACGTTTTTGATATTTTATGAATTTTTTGATAGTCCGTTTGGGTCGCCGTTTGAGGCAAATAGTTTTATTTTATGATTATTTTCATTATTTTTGGTCGACCAAAATTGCCAAAAATAGCAAATTAGGGTTTAAGTCGGTTTAGGGGGTTTTTTCATCCTTTTTTGACTAGCAAGTTAGGGTTTTTCCCCAAGTCTATAAAAGATTCTTCCATTTATTGTTTTAAGCAGTTGAATTTGATTAATAAGAATTAATTTCTTAAACTTGTTCAAGTTTAATCGATTATTATTTAAAGTCGGGAAACCGAAGTCTAAGTAATTATCGTTGTTTATAGTCGATATTCCTAGAAATATTTGAAGTCTGAACAAAACCTCTCTTTTCTTTATTATCCGCTGCATCAACAAACTTATATCATAGAAAAATGGGAAATAATACTAAAGAAAACCTTCATTTTAGTTAAGTACAATCGAGATTCTTTTTTTTATAAAACTAAATAAAACACCACCATTTTAGCACTTTAAAAATTAACCGTTAAAAGTTAGTGGATGAAATTAAGGTTTATAGAAGGTAAGGTTTAATTTTTTAGATTGTGCTCATTTTTAGTAGAAATATAGAATTTTATAAAAAAAATATATTATTAAAATATTAACTTCAAATCCATTGTCATTTGAGTTTTATAAAAGAAATTGAAAAAAAATCTTGTGAAATAGTATATGAATAAGATTGTGCACATATCCTATTTCCATAAAATTTACGCATAAGGAAATTTTTGTTATTGACTACCAACCCCGAGAAACCGGTTGGTTACGACTTGTAGTTCCACAATGACCTCACTCATGCTGGGTCGATTTGTGGCCAACTCGCAAAAGCACACTACTCCAATTCGAACTATGGAAGAAACAATTGATCTCATGCTGTCTCTTTTTTTGTTTGTTATCCCATTTCTGGCCACATTCTGGTCGATAATATTATTACCATCAGGATCTTCTCTTTCCCATTTTAACAACCACTACGAATCAACAATATCTAGAACTTGCTCGGGCAACATATGCATCTTAGAGAAATTATGAATACTTAAACCATCCTTGAACATTTTCATCAGTGGGTCTCTTTCCTGTAAGCATCTTGTGAGGGAATAAATTCCAAACTACACATGTTCAAAAATTATTGGAGAAGTAACGGATTATAATGAAACGAGAAGCACAAAAGTAAAGCTTTTAAGAAGTACTAAAACAGACATCTGAATATTCGATAAGATTTGGAACTGACAACTTTGATTGCATGATCGACACGTGGGTTGCGGGAAAGCATGACACACTGCTCAAAACAGATAGCCTTGCTTCCTGATTGACACCCCAAGTTGGGGGAAAGCCTGACACAATAAAGGAAAATGATAAGCATCAGTGCATGAGAGACACGTATCAGCTTCATAGGTTAAGAAACAAAAAGAGCTAAAGCATGACAAGTCACTTTCAAGGGCCACATGTCAGATATGATATGATCATAATAAGACCGCAATGTCCATCCAAATCCAAAAACAAAAACTTGAGTACAAGTCCGCAAAAGAGTTGCGGGACATCGAGTGAGAAACTAAGAGAAATAAGCAGTACGCACGCTAAGTCTTACGGGAAGTACGATCGATCTTTACGGGAAATACAAATAAATTCTGCGCACCCAAAAAAAATGATAAAGGCACCCATGAAGTTGTTAAGGATAACCCAAGTGAAATTGGTTTTGATGGCAAAATATTAATTCTCGTTTTGTAAAGAATTTGGAGTCGTGTTTTTGGAAAGTATTAAAGAGTTTATGACAAGATAAACTCTTGGCTTATTCAGAGGGATGAAAACACCAATTCTACACCAAAAAAATCTCTTCAAATATCTTCCCCAATAAAAAAGGGAATGAGAAAACTTGTCTCTATGATATTTTTTTCTTCAAATAGATTTTGTTCAATGTTGTTAGAAATAATCAAGGAAACAATATAGTCGAGTTCGCGAAAGAATCAAACAACATCGTCGAAGAAAAATCAATTCGAGATTTTGTTATTTAATGCCGAGAATTATTTTCATAGATAAAAATATTTTGGTAAAGATTTGGAGGGATTGGATGGTTGTATTATAAATAACAGATGAGACAGAGAGGTGGAAGCGTCTTTCTTCTACCAGATCAAGAGAAAAAGAGTGAAGAAAAAAACTCAGAGTGCTGCTCGTGAAGAAGAATAAGAAACTGTCACCAAAAGAAGACCGTCCTTTGCAGCTGCACCATAGAACAGAATTACTCAACCGCGCTTTAAGTTTGTCGTTGATTCAATAAAAGATTTTAATCTTTTGCAACATTGTGAGTCCGTTCCTTTTTGTAGTTTTCTTATAAGATCATGAACAAAAAGGGTTTTTCTTCCATGCTTTTTGAGATGAGTAGCTAGTTTTCTTCCATAGGATTAGATATGAAATCTTATTGTGTTTGCTAGCATGTTATAACTATTTTCTTATCATTATTCTCTTGGTCCTATTTCTTGATTAAAATGATAATAATTCCTTCATGTGCCCGTTAATGCTTAAATAATTATTTTAAATATTCTTTTCAGAGATAAGCATATTATAATGGAGAAAATTATCAATCTTTTGAGAAAAACAATTGAATAAAAATGATTTATTTTCCGAGACGCAAATAATTGTCCACAGTCGTCTTGAAAGTTATTTTAAGAAATTATAGAAAAATGGTTGTAAACATCTAATAAGCATAGTTATGATGGAAACTCAACATCCTAGGTTTTCTCTTAGTTGTAGATCTTTATTAGTATTTTTAGCATTTTTATTTTAGAATTAAATATTCAAATCAATTTAGTAAGTAGCATATTAATTAATTAAAAGTTATCAATTTACAATTATGAAATCCCTATGGAACGAACCGTGCTTGCATACTGTCTCATCGACAGTTGTATTCTTTCGGTATTAATTAAAATCCCATCAAGTTTTTGGCGTCGTTGCCAGGGTCAGTGGGTTCAATTGTAGAACAACGAGAACACGATTGTCGATGAGTCAATATGCAAGCACAGTTCGTTCCACGGGGATTTTAGAATTGCAATTGATAACTTATTATTAATTAATATACTAATGACTAAATTGATTTGGTATTTTATTCTAAATTTAAAATGCTTAAAATGATTTACAAATAAAATAAAGCCTATGACTCGAGATTTCATCACTACTGTGCAAACTAGACAACTGTAATTTCGATAAAATTCTCAAAATATTACTCAAGACGGTCTCAGACAAAGTATTTACGTCTTGGAAAATATGAAGTTTTAATCAATTAGTTTTTCTCAAAAGATTAATAATTACTTCACTTTATAATGCTAGTATCTAACAAGAATAAATAAATCAATTATTTAAGTATTAAAGGACACATGAAGAAATTATTAGCAATATTAATCAATAAATAGGACCAAGAGAAATTGTTATAGAAAATTATCATAATACTCTAGCAAACATAGTAGGACTTCGTATCTAATCCTAGGGAAGAAATCTAGCTAACCATAGCAAAAAGAAAGGGATGAAACCATTTTATTAATAATTTTAATACAAATTACAATACAGAACTGACCAGAGGTGTACCAAAATAAATAAAATCTTTTATTAAGTCTACGACTTTTTTTATATGCATTTAAATAAAACACAGATCTTTACTGTGTTATAGCCTAGAAACTGTCGTTGGAACTGTTGAAGAAACCGTTGTTGTAACTTGTCAATTCAAAGGATATTGCAACATTCTCAACGACAGTTCCAAACTGATTTATGTTCTTCTTTCTTCTCTTTTTTTCTCTTGATCTGGCCGAAGCCACCCCCCTCCACCTCTTTGTCTCATCTGCTATTTATAATACTGCCATCCAATCCCTCCAAATCTTCACCAAATCTTTTTATCAATGAAAGTAATTCTCGACATTAAATAACAAAATCTCGAACTGATTTTTCTTCGATGATGTTGTTTGATTCTTTTGTGAACTCGACTATATTGTTTCCTTGTTTATCTCTAACAGTATTGAACAAGATCAGTTTGAAGAAAGAAATATCACTGAGACAAATTTTTTCATTCCCTGTTTTATTGGGAAAGATATTTGACGAGATTTTTTTGGTGTAGAATTGATGTTTTCATCCCTCTGAATAAGGCAAGAGTTTATCTTGTCATAAACTCTTCAATACTTTCCAAAAACACGACTCCTAATTCTTCACAGAATGAGAGTTAATATTTTTCTGCCAAAACCAATTTCAAACTTGGGGTGTCCTTAACAACTTCATGAGTTCCTTTATCATTTTCTTTAGAGGTGCCTTTATCAATTTTCCAGGTGCCTTTATAACTTTTTGAGCTGATTTTTCCAAAATTGTTTATTCCACAAAAATACCTAAAAACACAATAAATAACAATATTAGTACAAAAATCGAGAGGTAACAATATACAAATTGGGAACAAATCAAACACATACATGTATTCATCACATATACTCTTTCTTTTTGTCTTTTCTTTATAATATCTTGCTGCTAACGAATGTTTCTGATAATCATGTAAATCAAAATAGTGGAATCATATATTTTTATTTTTTTAGGAGATACAATTATTTACAAAATTACAGGTGGGTTATCTATTTATTGGTATCGGCAGAACAACTTCTTAGCTAAATTACCGTCATCTGGGATGGTCTTTTGCCATCACCACTTTGAAAAGCAATCAATTGTCATTCTCCATATAAGATCGTTTTAGGGTGAAAATATATGTACTGCAAAAGAGTACTTTCAGTAGGTTCGAGAAATCAAAATCAAATAGGACGAGCAAGAGATGTCCGTTGACGTCCTGATTCAGTCACAAAGATGGAGACGATAGGTTAATCTTAGGGGAGGGAAGCAAAGAGGATTAAGAAACCGCTGTGTGATGAAAAATAATAGTATGTAGTTTAAGGCTGGATTATCTCTAAGATAGATCTCTATTTTGCATTGTCGAATAAATAAAGCCATTTGTTTATAGTCTTATCGTGAACACACTGATTTCTTGTCAGTAGTGGATGTTGCCAAGAGATGGAGAAGTTATGATCGTGGAGATTGTACTGGAGTCATGTATAATAATTTAGGAGGACTGTATGACCACTACTCCTCATCTTCTCAACTTTTCTTAACCGTCCCACTACTTATTACCTTCTTGTCGTGGATGTGTTGCCACATCGCACGTTGCCGTAGACCGCCAGAACAATACCATAATGAGAATCCCCTCATGTGTTGTGTTTGATATCTCGTAGAAAATTAACGGAGTCATGGAATGCCACTATTTTAGATAAGTCAAGTCAAGTCAATAACTTGCTAAACTAGTGAGGCAAGTTGCACAGTTCACTAAGTCGCTTAAGTAAACTTTTCCAATATCGAATCTAGTAAAATAGTAAGTTTAATAGTCATGTGCTAGCTCGAAAGTAGAATGGAATAAATTTGGAAGAATTTTCAATCAAGATTAAGCAAGAGTTCTCAAAGACGAGATACGACAAACTTGATTGAGAACATGCTTAAGATAAGTGTGGCACTATCAGTAGATTAGATCCAAGAGTTTAGAATTTAGGCCAAGACCCGTCTCTCGGAGCGCATGAAGAGTATTTGGCGCTAGCCTAGGCCAGTGCTGGAGATATGCGCACTGACGTTTCCTCGAGGACCGGCCATCAGGCCATGACGCTTCCTCGAGGCTTTAACTATTTAGCTTTGAGCGGGTCCTCATGGCTCGATTATTGTGATATGATGCTTCCTTAAGGATCGTCCATTGAAACTAGGGTGCGTTCTTGAGGATCGATTATCGAATTTGAGATGTGTCCTTAGAAACAGGGCGTTAAGCTGGAATGCGTCTTCGAAGGTCAGCATCAGCTGTTTTGAGGGTAGATATAACTTATTTTTTACTGCATTGTGGCAATAAATTGATATTGATGCGCATTTGAGGCAGGTTCAAGGAATTCAACCATGGAACTTACGCGACTTGAGACCTATTAAATATGGATAAATATAATATGTATTTAGAGAGACTACGAGATCAACATCATACGTCTGTAGCCATTTGTATAGACTGTATTCTTAATTATCTTGTGGAACATATGTAGATATACAATGTTTTTATATGTTGACGCGAGATAAAAATAGGCGCGGATATCTCTATGTCTGGATAAAGAGTGATTTTACAGTTCTAACCCTTGTCAAAAATCCACCATCAACAAAGATAAATGAACTTGGACATTTGAATGAAAGTGTTTTATCTTATGGAAATTTTATGTACGTGTAAAAGTTTGTTTCAAGTTGATTATGGTAGATTTTGTACAAAATGGTATTGGAAACTAAAACTTGAATGACAATGTAATATAGTTTCTTAGAGAAGTTCATTAATGAAATTCATCTTTCACGAGATAGTAATATGTGTGTTTCCCCTGTCTCCGTCGCCTAAGCAAGCGTGGAATGCAGGATCCATGGGAACTATCATGTATCAGCTAAAAAAAAGAAAAAAAAAAGAAAAAAAAAAAGAAAAAAAAAGAGAAAAAAGAGAAAAAAATATTATGTATATAAATAATAATAATAATAATAGGATTCATCCTGGTACCGACCTTCAGACAGATATGGGTAACACCGTTCACTTTAGTCAACATATGCACCATTCATTATTTCTATTTTCATCTTCTAATCTATCCTTGTGTTTGAATTTAATGATTTCGATTAATATGAATGTTCAATGATTATTTGAGTAGAGTTGCATTTTTATATGAATTTTAGTACGCTGAGTGTAAACTCGTGTACAGTAATTGGATTCATACAGGGTAATGATTCTTATAGTCGTAGAATTTAGTATGCCAACTAAATAGCTTGTTTAGTGTCTATCCTAAA
>JAJJMC010026523.1:2500-10000 GCA_023531435.1 Papaver californicum
GGTATCAAACTTCTTAATACAAATATCCATTATAAATGTACTTTCTATCATTTGACTCCTTACCACCGAGGGGTTAAGTCGTAGACTTGCAAGATAGCTCAAAAGCTCGAGGGAATGATTGGATAATTTATTTATCTTAATTCTATCTGGTTGAGACCACAAGAAAAAATGACATTGCCATAAATTTACAAGATTACATTTCCATTTTTTCATCAAAAGAGGACTTCCCTTTGAAGCCAGAATGGATTTTCCTTGATATCTGACATAATGCATAAAAG
The DNA here is from genome assembly GCA_023531435.1 of Papaver californicum. NCBI lineage: Eukaryota > Viridiplantae > Streptophyta > Magnoliopsida > Ranunculales > Papaveraceae > Papaver > Papaver californicum. The sequence goes on from JAJJMC010026523.1 coordinate 2,779, forward strand.
GATCCTTGAAGAACCATAGGAAGGTCTGAAAATAATTACTAAACACTACTACAGGATGCTCCATTTTTCCATAGAAATTTATTCGCTCAAGAAGGATTCTAAAAGATGTTGATCGTAAACGAAAAGATTGTTTACGGAGAAAAAAGAATATGGATTCGCATTCATATACATGAGAATTATATAGGAAGAAGAAAAAGCGTTGATTCCCCTTTGAAAAAAAGGAAATTTCTTTTTTTTTAGTAATAAGACTATAGCAATTACGATACTCATGGAGAAAGAATCGCAATAAATGCAAAGAGGGGACATCTTGTATCCAAGAGCGTAGGATTCGAACCAAGATTTCCAGATGGACAGGGTAGGGTATTAGTATATCTGACACATGAGTTAAATGTGATAATTTATCCTCTAAAAAAGGAAATATTGAATGAATTGATCGTAAATTTTGAGATTTTCTATCCTTTCCTTCTAGAAAAGATACTAATCGTAGTGAAAATGGAATTTCTACTATGACTGCAAGCCCCTCGGATATCATTTGATAATAAACATTTGGGTTGTGCGCAACAAAATTTTTTTGTTTAGAAACATTTGTCGAACTCAAAAAAGGAAAATGTTTCTGTTGATACATTTGAGTAATTAAACGTTTCACAAGCAGTGAACTGGATTTATTATCATAACCTACATTTTTCACGGATTCATAAAGAATTGATCCATTTAAACCATGATCATGAGCAAGTGCATAAATATACTCCTGAAATAGAAGTGGATATAGGAAGTCTTGTTGCCGAGATCTATCTATTTTGGAATATGCTTCTAATTCCTTCATTTGAAATTCGATTTGAAACAAAGGCAAAGGATTTCTTGGGTTCACAAATGATACATAGTGCGATACAGTCAAAACAAGGTATATAGTAATAAAAGACTAGACACCTCGGATACAGATAGGCTAATCAACGGATCCTCCCTTTTTTAATCCAATTGATAATGGTTAGAAATCCTTTATTTTTGCAACCCGATCGCTCTTTTGATTTTGGAAAAAATGAATCTTTATCAATATACCCCTTCTTCTACACATTCGTCTCCCCTCCATACTATAATGAAGATATAGTGAATAGTTAGGATTTATAAAAAAATAGATAATCCACTTATAGGAGAACCTTTTACCGCGTTAGGCACTAATATATTTTTAACGTATAATTAGATCGGGTAATCATTCAAATTAAGAACAAAAGCCCGTTGCTTTTTATTTACCTATAATTGGAGCCGTATGGCTCTATCCATTTATTCACTCGACCCATCCGTGAATTTCTTTTGTCACGCTCCAAGAATTCAAACAATATTTTGTACCGATCTGGTAAGGATGAAGAATTCTCAGAGTTTTGCATTGATACGACATGCTATTTTTTCCATTCATTCCCTTTCAGGATCAGTCGTGGTCTTACAAACTTTACCAATGGTATGGACGAATCCGTTGCTTCATCCAAATGTGTAAAAGAATCTAGCCGCACTTAAAAGCCGAGTACTCTACCGTTGAGTTAGCAACCCAAATACTGTAATTATGGTGTGTAGATATGATCGAAATAAAAAAAGAAATAGATTAGATTGAACGGCCACATCAAAGGATTAAACTAGCAACAAATCGACAAAAGGTTTTTAGGACCGATTCGGAATATAAAAATGAACAAATCATATGAAAATAGAAGAAATTCCCAGATAAAAAAAGAGAGATTCTCCTTTATTTGTCTATTTTTTCATAAAAAAGGGTCCTCTTGTGTTACAGCAAATCTAACGAGCACTTTTTTTGAAGTAAAAAACAAAACTTATGGGACGTGGATAAATAGATCCATTTATCCACGATCCAATTATATTTGTTCAATACACTATTGTCAATATGAACGTTGAAAACATAAAGAAAAAAAGACAAAACCCGAATATAACAAAAGGGACAATAAGCAAGCTTAACCCCCTTTTCTTGGTGTCATCCTAACAAAAACCAAACCATATCAAGAAAAAATATTTCATTATTTCGAGAATCGATAATATTCGAGAATCGATAATATGGGATTATATGAAAGCAATCTAATAGTAAATTCGTATAAATAGAACAAAAAAAAAAGAGTGAAAAAAGAAGAAATTCCAGGAAGTTCACATTATGGAACCCTCACTTTCTTTATCTTTGTTCATTATTTAAAGTTCGTTTGATTACCGGGAAGAAGTTCCTTAAACACCTCTGCCTTCTTTGAAATATCATGAACGGTTCCTGTGGGTTGAGCGCCTTTTTCAAGGAAATAGAGAATAGCGGGAACGTTTGAATAAGTTTGATTCTTTATCGGATCGTAAAAACCCACTTTTCGAAGATCTCTTCCTTCTCTTCGGGATCGAACATCAATTGCAACGATTCGATAGATGGCTCATTGGGATAGATGTAGATGAACAACGCCCCCCCTAGAAACGTATAGGAGGTTTTCTCCTCGTACGGCTCGAGAAAGAATGATTTGAATTTATGTATATAGTTCCAAATAGATTGAGAAAATAATAAAATCCATTAGACTTTTTTTGAATTCCTTTTTTTCTTCCTTCCCGCAGAAAAGAAAAAACATTCGTACTCATAACTCAAGTTGTATAATTATCAAAGAGCTCAAAGGAAAATCCTTAAGCTTAGGCATTTTATTTATTGAGCTGTCTCTAACCCCCTTGCTTTGTCTTGTTTAGAGTCCATTTTTTATTCCTCGCCCTGACCGAACCTATTGTTGAGACAACAGAAAATGGTGTTTTCTTGTTCCGGGATCCTTTATCGTTGCTTTGAATCATTGGGTTTAGACATTACTTCGGTGATATTTAATCTTTCAAAACGGCAGCAACATACCTTTTGTGATTTCTTTCTATCGAAGAATCAGATGAAGGATTGATTCCCATGCGATACACTTTTGTTTTGATCAAAATAGTTTCGTTTTTTGACAATTCCAAGAAAAGAATTTCCTTTTTTTGAAACGTTTGCTCGAATTGGATCCTTTCTATTTCTATATTGAAGATATACTTACGAAGTTGTTCCGACTTATTGATTGACACTAACCCTAGACCCTTGCCCCTGAGAAATGAATCAATACTTTCTACTCGAGCTCCATCATGTACTATTTACAACCCAGCAAAAAGGGATTGTTCTAGTGGAACAGAACAAACTATGTCGAGCCAAGAGCACCTTCATTCCTATATAAAATGGTGGATGTAAGAATCCACAACCGATCATGTCCTTCAAGTCGCACGTTGCTTTCTACCACATCGTTTTAAACGAAGTTTTACCATAACTTTCCTCTAGTTTGGAGCCGGTATGGAATTGATTCAATATGGAATCATGAATAGTCATTAGTTCAATCGGTACATAGTAATCTATACTTTCATACTTTCTTTTTCTATATGGAAAGGTCCTTTTTTCTGGAGAAGTCTCCGCAAAGGATTCAATTTAATTAACCCTATCTTTTATTCTATGAGCAAAAGAATTAATAAAGAAAATGAAGAAAAAAACGCTTTTCTTTAATCTGCATCTTCAACAGAACAGATTGTTCAAGACCATCAATCATGAAAGATTCAACCTTTCTCGAACAACTAAGCTAAAAACAAAACACCTAACTAAAAAAAAGAAGGGTCTTTCATTATATTTCTAATACCGGAACAAAATGAATATTAAGTATTAACCAAAGAAACGAGTCCAATGAACTGGAAAGGCCAGAAATGAGTTGATAGAATTAAAGTTAACAAATCTCACATCTCTTCGAGAACCAAAGATTGATAAAACATCATGAAAAGCGTTTCGTTTTTCAAATTTTCTATTTCAATAGAATTTTGATTATTTGATCGTGAAATCAATTAAAGGATTTAGTAATCAGATCATAGCCTGTAGTTAAAAAGGTTTAATAGATATCTCATTTCCGACTCAATCACCCATCTATTTTGAATGAATCATTATCTCGGTGATGGAATGAAAATTCAATTAGTCCCAAGAGCCCCTTCTTGTTTAGTTTAGACTTCCAAGATCCACAGAGAATTAATAACTAATAACTGGACTCCACTATTTACTTTAGTGATAGGGGGGTAAGGTAGAGCTTTTTCGCATTTTCACTTTGAATGCGTTCTTTTTTTTTTTATGGATATAGACCATAAAGTCTTTCTAAGCAACTAGGAATATCGATGGAACAGGCAGACGCGGAAGAGCCCATCTCATTTTTGAATTCAACTATTGAGCTATTTCCTGGCCAGGTAGGATAGGAAATAGATCTCGCTCTATCGGCATGTCATTTGCCCTGGGTTGTTTTGCGAGAAAAAGGGTAAGATATGATTCAGAAAAGAATCAGTAGAACTCAGAAAAAAAGATTCGATTTTATTCAACATTACACTTTGAACCTAATTGGACTGCTCTGGGACGGAAGGATTCGAACCTCCGAGTCGCGGGACCAAAACCCGTTGCCTTACCGCTTGGCCACGCCCCATTTATATTTATATTTGACACCAATAAACACTAATATCCGTATTGTTTATTCGTCAATTCCCACCCAAATCTCTATGGAATAGAGTAGATTGTTGCTAGGATTTAATGCATATAGTTGTAGAATTTAACTTAATTTATTGATCATTACATAGAATTCAATTAAGATATTGTATGAAAGTATGACTCCTTCTGTTCTCGGTTGAGAATTGAAGGATTTGTGATTGAGCAAGTAAAAAAAAAGAAGAATTTGAATCTACCTTACTTTCTTCCTTTTTTTCCTTAATATCAATGACTCAATCAAAATACAATTATCTCCAAGAAGGAAATGTTTGTTATGCTTAATATCTTTAGTTTGATCTGTATCTGTCTTAATTCTGCCCTTCATTCGAGTAGTTTTTTCTTCGCCAAATTGCCCGAGGCTTATGCTTTTTTTAATCCAATTGTAGATGTTATGCCAGTAATACCTGTGCTCTTTCTTCTCTTAGCCCTTGTTTGGCAAGCTGCTGTAAGTTTTCGATGATATTTTTTTACTACTGTCCTACAAACATGTATGATTTTTTGATAAAAAAAGAGTCTAACAATTAATAAGATCAGCTAAGTCTTATATTCTGAACCCTCGATCCAAACATTTGAATTCTTGGATAATTGCGAGAAATCTTGATCACCTCCCCAACTTGACCTTCTACTTCAAGGGCCCTATTCAATTTAGGGTCCCCCACAATATAATATAGAATTGTGTCATAAAAAAGCGTTTCCGTAACGAAAGAATCTTATTACAAACGAATTTCGAAAAATTACTTTCTTTTCGAGAAACTACTTCGTTTCTTGGTGTAAAAAGAGGATATGTGGTATAAAAAAGGATAGTCTATTCCCTTTTTTTACAAAAATGATCTTGGAGATTGTGTAATGCTTACTCTCAAACTCTTTGTTTACACAGTAGTGATATTCTTTGTTTCTCTTTTTATCTTCGGATTCCTATCTAATGATCCAGGACGTAATCCTGGACGTGAGGAATAAAAAAGAGGAAAAAGCTTTTTTCTTGCTTGTTGGTTTATTCATTTTCTTTTTTTTTTTATTCCAGACATTTAACTATGAGAAAATAAGATAAAATGCAATGAAAAGGTCTCGATCTTTTTTTGAATGCAAAAAAAAGAAAGTCATCGGAGGAAACGGAAAGAGAGGGATTCGAACCCTCGGTACAAATAAATCGTACAACGGATTAGCAATCCGCCGCTTTAGTCCACTCAGCCATCTCTCCAAATTGAAAAAATTACTATGTTACGGTTACGCTTGAAGCCAAAAAGTCTTTATTTTTTCTTTCACTTTATTCTATAGATAGATAAGATAGATACAAATTGGATTAGCAATCCAACTCGAATTTCATTTCGATAATGGGTATATCTTCCATAGAAAGAAAAAAAATATCCCCCCTTTTTTAGCCGAAAGCTCCTTTTATTCCCCGGCCTGGTCAGTACCTAGCCGGGCCATTTCTTACTTTATTCCAACGCAATGAATGATGGATCAACTCATTTCTCTGATTTGAAAACAAAAATACTTGTTATTGAAACAACAACGACAGGAACACGTAAGACTATTTCCAATCTTATGGTATAGGATAGAAGTGTCTTTGCTTTTTTTATCAATTTGGAAAAAGAGGGACCTATCCTATTTCTTAATATTATAACTCTAATTTCGTTATTTCTTCAAGGGCAGTCTTTATTTGAAGACTTGAGTTGAGTCCATAAAAAAGACTCCGGGTTTTTATACTAGATCCAGTTGATTGGCTCGAATTCCTAAAATTTACCGGCGGAATATGAATAAAATAAATAGGGAAAGGGTATTTTCAAAAAATGAAAGAGTCAAACTTTCTCTCTTTTTTGAGAAAATTTTGTATTTTCTTCTAAAGGATTGGAGGGTTGAAAAAACGGAGATACGGATTCTTACACAATTTTTTGTGACTTCAGTGGCTCTTTCTTTAAAGAACCCCCCAGCCCAGCAAAATAAAAAGATATAACCCTTTTGTTTAATAAGACTTCTTTTCCTACCTCATCAAGTTCTCCCGACAAAAAGCGTCAACGCTCCAATTTAATAATTCTATTCTGATCCTATCTTGATTATGTAGGATTCCCTTGTTCGACAAAGATTCCATTCATATACAATAATCAATTGTAGCGGGTATAGTTTAGTGGTAAAAGTGTGATTCGTTCTATTAATCCCTTAAATAGTTAAGGGGTCTTTCGGTTAATTTGTATTCCGATCAAAAACTTTCTTTCTTAAAAGGATTTTATCCTTTACCTCTCAATGACAGATTTGAGGAAGAATATACATTCTCGTGATTTGTATCCAAGGGTCAATTTAAAATGGAAAATTGGATTATGGAATTGCGAAGCATAATTTTTTTTAGTTGGATCAAAACTTCCAATTAAATGAGTATGAATAAAGGGTCCATGGATGAAGAAAAAAGTGTATTTCAATCGTAACTAGATCTTCCTTTTTTTCTTTGTAGAAGGGAAATTGAAGCGAAATAGCTATTAAATGATGACTTTGTTTTACTAGGGCCATCAACATATTGTTTCAGCTCGGTGGAAACACAACTCTTTTCCTCAGGATTCGCACAGTAGAAATAGAGAACGAAATAACTAGAAGTATTTGTTAGAATTACCCCCTTCTAGAGGGATCATCTATAAAGCGAGTTGTTTTGAATGCATTCAGACAAAAAAGCTAACATAGGTGTTATGGGTC
>JAJJMC010026523.1:12500-17500 GCA_023531435.1 Papaver californicum
TAGATTCTCTTCCCATTCATTTCAAAACTTCCACGATCTCTTCCCGAACCAAACATGAATCTTTCGATTCATTTGGCTCTCACGCTCAGTTACTTATAGGGGATTCCATATTTTTTATGTAATGAGCCTATCCTCTCTTCTCTGTTCGTATTCCAAAATATCAAAACGGATCATTGATCCACGACCATAATATTTGGAGGACTCTTCCGACCAGACAAAAATCTGTAATTATCGGCAAAGTTGTTTATATTTTTTTCTGAAAATCCAAAAAATGCTTCTTACTTTAATACATAGGTCGTCGATTCGGCATTGAAAAAAGGGATCCTTCCTTTTTCCAGTAACAGGTTCAAATCGTTTTATCGATATGAGTGTTCTATATCGAATAAATTGCCAACTTTTTTTGAAACCATTTCCATACTAACATAGTGGTAGAAAGAGTACCATGTAGCGCCTAGACTTCAAACGGTTTAGCTTTAACCATGTTAATAGTTCCACATTATTGGTTGATAGAGAATCAAAGTGTATTTACTTTACCAATGAGTCGCGAAATGCTATGGTTCTTACATATGATTTCTTTACTTTTTCAGAAGTAATTCGCGAGATCGTGCACCCTTCATTTACTTAGTTTAGTTCTAAAGAAAAAAGAAAGTGCAGCTGGTTAGATCCAGCCTATTCTTGAAATAAACAACCCGCACACACTCCCTTTCCAAAAAAGATCAATACGCCAAGTACTACACTTAGATTTATTGGATTTGTTGCTAAAATATCGGTATTAAACCCGAAACTCCCGGCGGATGGCCAGTGACCCAAAGAAACGAAAGAATCGGTTACATTTTTCATATGATCTCCTCTTATAGATAGGACTAACAAAATAAAACAGAGTTTGTATCAATTCGTCCCTTTTTTTATTGTTTGATTAATTTTTGATTTCCTTTTTTTTTACATAGATTTTATTATTCCATTTTGCATTTTTTTTATTTCATTTGAGGTTCCCACTCAAAAACACACTTATTAGAATTAGGTCCAGATCTCATGTCAGTCGTGAAATACCTCATCTTTTGCAACGCTTTCTAAAAAAAAAGGGTTTCGTTGGACTAAGAACGGGAAGGAAGAAAGCGAGTAGGTCTGCTAATTCCTCATCCTCAAATCAGTCCTTCCCACGGATATTGTCTCAAAAAAAAGTGATTGTAAGAGTAAAATCTTGATAGAATTCAAAAAAGCAGGTAGGAAATCCAGGGCAATAAAATGGAGAAAAAAACTTTCAAATTCTTAGGATTAAACAAAAGGATTCGCAAATAAAAGTGCTAATGCCACAACCAAGCCATAAATTGTTAAAGCTTCCATAAAAGCCAGACTCAGCAATAAAGTACCTCGTATTTTACCCTCCGCCTCTGGTTGTCTCGCAATACCTTCTACGGCTTGTCCCGCAGCAGTACCTTGACCAACTCCAGGTCCAATAGAAGCAAGCCCTACGGCCAATCCAGCAGCAATAACGGAAGCGGCAGAAATCAGTGGATTCATGGTAAGCTCCTCGCACCAAAATAAATAAATGGTTAATGATACAATCAACCAATAAATAATGCCTTATGATTCCATTACTAACATATATCCAATTGAAGTAATTATATTATTGAATCGTCAGAACTACTTCGATTTCTCGTTTTTAGTTCCCATCCATCGAGTCTTTATCAATTAGCAATCCATAAAGCTCTTCCATTTCTTAGTTCCAAAGCATTCTTTCAATTCTTCGTTATTTTTCTCTTCTATACTATATGCTCTTGGTTTCATGTGTTTATTCATTCGTCACAGACGAAATGGAAGGACTTCTATTGGAATCCTCATCGAAATTCAGAGTGGGATCGTAAAGGAAATAAGATCTATGGATAGTTCATATATAACTAGTCAATATCTAATATCACATATACATATGTTTCTTCCATAGTGTAAACCAACTATTGAATTCTCATCCTATATGCATTCGAATTCTAGAAAAAACATACACAACAATAGGTTTATAGCCATTACATATACCTAAGTCGATCCCCTAACCTATTTTTTATGAAGCCCATTTGTCACTTCCTCTTTGCCCTTTAGTTATCATTATCCCGTATGAATCCAAATGGGCGGGTTGGTTGGTTCATTATCATTAGCCCGAATCATTACATATCAATACAATATCAGGATTTGGTTGATGAAATTGCATGGAATTAATTCGAATTTTGGACAATCCTTGAATTAAAAAAATTTAAATGCCAATCCATCGTTCTATAGAAACATCGTTTTTTGTTTAATCACAATCAAAGTTAGATAGCATAACAATTTGGATTCAAATTATGAACCCTAATATAATTCTAATATTGTAATTGAATGAACAAATAGAAGTGGGGGTATGACATCAATCGGCCAAGAATCTTAGGAAAAAGATCTTTTAGATCTCTTTCCTTTATTTTAAATTCCCGAATATCAATCAGAAAAGCTAGTTAATGATGACCCTCCATGGATTCGCCTATATAAGCCGCGGCTAAAGTTGCAAAAATAAGAGCTTGAATCCCGCTTGTAAATAATCCAAGAAACATGACAGGTATAGGAACCACTGAAGGTACTAAAGAAACAAGAACAACAACTACTAATTCATCAGCCAATATATTCCCGAAAAGCCGAAAACTTAGTGATAAGGGTTTTGTGAAATCTTCTAGGATGTTAATTGGTAAAAGGATTGGAGTTGGTTGAATGTATTTACCGAAATAACCCAACCCTTTTTTGGTAAGACCCGCATAGAAATATGCCACGGACGTGAGTAAAGCTAAAGCAACGGTAGTATTTATATCATTCGTAGGTGCGGCTAACTCCCCATGAGGTAACTGTATTATTTTCCGAGGTAAAAGAGCCCCTGACCAGTTAGAAACAAAAATAAATAGGAACATAGTTCCAATAAAGGGAACCCAAGGACCATACTCTTCTCCAATCTGAGTTTTGCTCAAGTCTCGAATGAATTCAAGGACATATTCGAAGAAATTCTGACCATTGGTCGGAATAGTTTGTGGGTTCCGAACAGCTATAGCAGCTGAACCTAATAAGATAGCAATTACGACCCATGACGTAATAAGGACTTGGGCATGGACTTGGAAACCACCTATTTGCCAATAGAAATGTTGGCCTACTTCCACACCGGATATATCGTATAGCCCTTTTAATGTGTTGACGGAACATGGTAGCACATTCATATTGTCCTCTGGCAGAAATAGAACTAAAAAAGGAATTATTTTGATTCCACTATCTCTTTCTCAACTCGTCTACTTGAATCATATTTTTCGGATATCAAGTAATCACATAATATCCCCAGCTTTTTTATCTCTTTTTTGGTATTCAGAATATAGTAACCGATTCAAAAAATCTATGGAGTTCTCGAAGTAATTGACTTATCTTATTATTAATCAACGATTTGGGATATAGCTAGAACGGCCCTCACAAATGGCGAATACTAATTTGTTAAGGATTAATCGGATTGAAGCTATAGCGTCATCATTGGCTGGAATCGAAATATCTGCGAGATCCGGGTCACAATTTGTATCGATTAAACAAATCGTTGGAATTCCCAAAGTTACACATTCTCGAAGAGCCGTATATTCTTCTTGCTGATCAACGATGATTACAATATCAGGTAACCCCGTCATATATTTGATCCCACCCAGATATGTTTGCAAGTGATATAATTGTCTCTTCAACATTGCTGCATCTCGTTTCGGAAGGCGGTTGAGTCTTCCCTTCTTTTGTTCCGCTCTCAAATCCCTGAACTTATGAAGTCTCGTTTCTGTAGTGGACCAATTCGTTGACATGCCACCGAGCCATTTTTTATTAACATAATGACACCGAGCCCTTATTGCAGCCGATGCTACTGAATCAACTGCTTTATTTTTAGTACCAACTATTAAGAATTGCTTTCCTTTACTTGCTGCATCAAAAACTAAATCACAAGCTTCTGATAAAAAGCGAGCAGTTCTAGTAAGATTTGTAATATGAATACCTTTACGCTTTGCAGAGATGTAAGGTGCCATTCTAGGATTCCATTTCCTAGTACCATGACCAAAATGAACTCCTGCTTCCATCATCTCTTCCAAATTAATGTTCCAATATCTTTTTGTCATTTCTCCCCACGCTTCCCTTTTTTTTAAGAGATGAGATACCCTAAATACTAAATAAAGAATTGTTCCGATGGAACCTTTTACCAGAGATTGGCCGTTGATACACGGGCCAAGCCATAAATTCCTTTCTATTCACTATTATCTTTAGACCAGATAGTTTAAAGTTAAGTTAAAAGGATTAATCCGCTCTTAGGAATCATTAAATCCCGTAAATAATTGTTCTGATGGATCGTGGATATTCTTTGGGATGTAAGAATCAAATAATTCTTTGTGTTGGAACAAAATATCTCTAAACCCCCCTCGGAATAGGTTATTCTTTTTTAGTTCAAAAGGGATATTGCTGTGTTGCCTTGAATGATACACTAATCCTTTGAATCCGGTACCAACAGGTATCATCCCCCCCAGAACAACGTTCTCTTTCAGACCTTTCAACCAATCGATACGACCTCGTAGAGCGGCTTTTGCTAAAACTCGAGCAGTTTCTTGAAAACTCGCCTCGGATATGAAACTTTGAGTATTCAGAGACGCCCTCGTTATTCCCAATAAGACGGCTCTATAACAGATCGCTTCTTCCAAAGCTCGTCCCGTTCGTTCCGCTCGCAACAATCCAATAAGTTCTCCGGGTGAAAAAACATTAGACATTCCATCTTCCGAAACCAAAACTTTTGATGTTATTTGACGCACAATAATCTCGATATGCCTATTGTGGATTTGCACCCCCTGGGATCGATAAACTTTTTGAATCTTATTAACCAAAGAGATACGACTTTGTGCTATGGTTAACTCTGCGCCAATCAAAAACCCCCAAGGAATTCCAAGAATTCTTGTTATACGTTCGTTCCAACCTTCAACCCTTTT
>JAJJMC010026523.1:22500-25000 GCA_023531435.1 Papaver californicum
TATCTTCCCATTCATTACCCGTGGGCCCTTCTTCCCCTAATTCTTTCCATTCTACCAATGAACAATCTGTAATAAGTCGCAAATCCAGATCGGCTAATTGTTCTCTGATAGCACTTGCTCCAGTAGAGATTTCTCGATTTCGAAATGTATCGAAGCCTTGAGTAGTAAAAAAAAGTGGGATGCTGTATTTCCAAGATTGGATTTCATATTCGAATGAACCTCGTAATCGTAAGAAAGTAGGTTTTTTAGCTACGGTCCTAGCAAAAGAAAAATTGGGATAGGTTCCTTATAGTATAGGATTTCCCCCCTTAAAAATCGGACGCGAGGGTTTCCTCTCATCCGGCTCAAGTAGTTACATCAAATAAGGGGTTCTCGTTTAAAATTTTTTTTTAGAAAACCCCCAACGATCTACTCCTTACTCAAGTTCCCAATCAGGACCAACCAACATTTCAATGAAATGAAATGTGAAATTCTTGAGTAGTCTACCTCCCTTCGAATACCAAATCCCTTTTAAAAGAATACCTTGGAACTCATAAGGGATTTACTTGTCTATGTATCATTCCATTCGATCTTTTAGGCCCCTACTTAACCTCGACGGTTATGACATGATGCCCTTAAAGCCTATACGCGATGAATAGGCCCTTGTAACCATGTCATATTTGCTTACTAGAACATAATTTCTTTCTAAAACAAATGGAATGGCTAATTCCACGAAAGAAGTCTTTTTCACGAGGTACAACTAGCAATTCCTATTTTTCTGTTACGGAATCGACCATAGATCAATTCCCTTTTTTGGAGTATTAAATACATCCATAATTCTGAGCTTCATGTTACTCCTACCACGAGACATGTCAGAGTCAGGGCATCCCAATCGGAGTGAATGGGATGACAGTTTCTTAGTCCCAATCTGTAAAATAAGAATTTTGATCAAATCACACATCGCAGTATACTAGGCCTTCTAATTCTTTAAGAGGTTTATCTAAAAGATTCGCGATATAACTAGGAAGACGTTTCAAGTACCACACATGAGTTACTGGGCATGCCAGTTTGATGTATCCCATTTGATATCTTCGTATCCGAGAATCAACAAACTCGACTCCGCATTGTTCACAAAATTTCGGGTCTTCTTTTTCATCTCCGATTACTCGATAGTTTCCACAGGCACAAATTCCACTTTTTATAGGCCCAAAAATTCTTTCACAAAACAATCCATCTTTTTCCGGCTTATTGGTTTTGTAATGAAAAGTATAAGGTTTTGTCACCTCTCCAACAACCTCTCCATTGGGTAGTATTTTTTTGGCCCAAGCGCTTATTTGTTCAGGAGAAACTGATCCAATTCGAAGGTGTTGATGTTTATACCGGTCGATCATAGAAGAAAAATTCTGATTCATTCCGATCAAGCTTCCTTCCTTTGAATCTGGAAGTTCTTCTCAGATACAAGGAAATGATTCAATTCCAGAGCCAAAGATCGTAGTTCTCGAACGAGCAATCGAAAGGATTCTGGAGCATCCTCAGGTTTAGGTATTGTTCCTCCAATGATCGTAGTACCAAGTACTTCCTGACGAGCTCTAATATGATCAGATTTATAAGTAAGCATCTCTTGTAAAATGTGAGCAACACCAAACCCCTCTAGAGCCCAAACTTCCATTTCTCCTACCCGTTGTCCCCCTTGCTTAGCCCTTCCCCTAAGGGGTTGTTGTGTAACAAGCGCATAATGCCCGCTGGAACGCCCATGAATTTTATCATCAACTTGATGAATTAATTTTAGGATATAGGACTTTCCTATTATAACAGGTTGTTCAAAAGGATCTCCCGTTCTTCCATCAAATATTCTGCTTTTTCCCGGATACTCGGGTTCAAATACCCACGGATTCGCTGTTTGCTTACCGGCTTCATATAATTCAGAAAACACGAGTTTTCTAGAAGCCTCTTGCTCATATCTCTCATCAAAGGGTGCTATTCGATAATGCCTGTCTAGCAGATCCCCCGCTAACCCGAGCGAGCATTCAAATATCTGTCCTACATTCATTCGTGAAGGTACTCCTAATGGATTGAAGACCATATCAACAGGCGTTCCGTCTTGTAAATACGGCATATCTTGTCTAGGCAAAATTTTGGAAATGATACCTTTATTCCCATGCCTTCCAGCAACTTTATCCCCTACTTTGATTTCACGTTTCTGTGAAATATATACACGAATCATTTCTGGATTATAACTGGAACCCCCCTTTTTCTGGATCCATCTCACATCAATAACTCGACCTCTGCTACCTATAGGTAATTTTAGACAAGTTTCCTTTGCAGTGGATACTTGAATACCAAGTATAGCCCGTAATAATCTATCTTCCGGGGCATATGATGATTCTTTCGTGATCTGAGGCGTTAATTTACCTACTAAAATATCACCTGTTTCTACCCAAGACCCCAACATCACAATTCCGTTTCTATCTAAATTCCGGAGTAAGTGGGCTTCTAAATGTGGTATTTCATTAGTTATCCT
>JAJJMC010026523.1:27500-32500 GCA_023531435.1 Papaver californicum
ATATGGCTAAGATACCTGATTAGGATATCTTTGTAACAATCTCTGTTCCGGGGTTTACATATATATATAATTGTTGTTATAATGTAAATTTAATTGAAAAAGATTGATTATTGAAAAGAATTGATACTGATAAGTTGTGTATCAACTTCATTTTGATGCCGTTGTTAAGGAAACGAAATTGGAGTTCCAAGAACTCTTCATGAATTCAAGTCAATAGTTAATGGTTCCTATTTGCCCTGCATTTTTCATTCTGTAACTGAAAAAGCACATTCGCTTTTGAAAGATAAAAAAAGGGGGAAGTTTTTAGGTGTTGTTTATTTTGAGATTTGAGATACCATACAATCAATCGAAGGGAATCAACTGGGTTCAAAAAAAAGGGTTTTTTAGGTTTAGGAAAGGGATAAAGACAATGAGATTCAAGAAATAATAAAGAAGAGAGCGTTCCCTCTATTTTATATCCGTTTGGCGGCATGGCCGAGTGGTAAGGCGGGGGACTGCAAATCCTTTTACCCCAGTTCAAATCCGGGTGCCGCCTCATCTACAAAAACCGAGAAATACTTTCTTTTTTTGCTCAGCAGAAGCAATAGATTCGAGAGGAAACCAAAAGGAAAAAACCCTCTTTTGAAGAGATATGGGGTAGGTAGTGATCTACCTTGATTGTATATTTTATGCTTTTTGCTTATGAAGGTCAACAAAAGAAACTAAACAATAGGCCTTACTATTCCTACATCTTCCATTAAAGAGGATTTCCTTGATAATACAAAGAAAGTCCCTGTGTATCTTGCTTGTGGTTAATCCTTCCCTTTTCTACCAGAAATCATATAGGAACTTGTTGT
Organism: Papaver californicum; assembly: GCA_023531435.1. Classification (NCBI taxonomy): domain Eukaryota; kingdom Viridiplantae; phylum Streptophyta; class Magnoliopsida; order Ranunculales; family Papaveraceae; genus Papaver; species Papaver californicum. The sequence continues at coordinate 28,337 of JAJJMC010026523.1, forward strand.
GGGTGGATTTTTTGGATTGTTTGATCAATAGCGTTTGGTCATAATCCCTTTTTGACTCTGCACCATAGATTCCACTATTATTAGTGATCAATAATGGACGAATTCCTTCATATTCATAGAGATAGGGGACATAATTCACATGGATATAGTAAGTCTTGCTTGGGCCGCTTTAATGGTAGTCTTTACATTTTCCCTTTCACTTGTAGTATGGGGAAGAAGTGGACTCTAAAAGCACTACTAATTGAGTTGAGTAATCAAACTGTAGCCATTTTTTCATATATCGTAAAGGGATTTTAAATATGAAATTTCCATTTGCAAATTATATTGAATTACAGTAATGGACTATATGAAAAAAAACCTTTCAATCAAACAAAAAAATAGATGCAAGGAAGAACTAGAATTGGGGTGTTATTTACATGATGTACATCACATATATGAAATTTATAGATATGTACATATATGAAAATACAAGATACATATTGTAGATTAATCTAGATGAAGCCTATCCCTCTTTATACAGTACCAGTACAACTTGAGACAATACAATAATAGAAAGTATGGTAGAAAGAAATTGATATCTTTCTACCATACTACCGGATCTCATATACTGCTGATTCTAGTCCGCCCATTTCATTTAAGACGTGGAATGAAAATACCTTTCATTTCTTCAATCATTGATAAGAATAAAGAAGTCAAGCTTCATTCGAATCAATTATTTTGACTGACTGTTTTTACGTAGATGATAAGTAAAAAAGCAGTAGGAACTAGAATGAACAGCGCAGTAGCAATAAATGCGAGAATATTTACTTCCATAATCCCATCGTTTTTTACTTCACAATAACTCGGGATCTAATCCCATAGAGATGATAAATCTTCTCCTCTAAATTCAATGAAATGAATTGCATCCCAATGTTATTTGATATTGAATCGGATCAATATCATGAATAACAATATCTGAGCTTTCAGATCGATTCATTGTCGAGAATTGAATAGTATAACATAGGAGGATCTTTTATCCATAACGAATTAAAAAAGGAATTCTTGATACAACAAAGAATCCCTTTTCGTTTTTCATTCTTTTCTATAACCTACCGTCTTCCGTATACAACCAGCTGATGAGGTATCATCTGACCCGTCTTCCATTTCAATTGGTCACAAACCCAAACAGTAGAAATGAAATGGAAAAAAGTGAAGTTCGAAACTCATTTAGTTTGTTATGATCTAAATTTCTTGGAAGACAAAGAGGTGTAATAAAGATGGATTCGGGTATAAAAGATCTCGTTTTTTTAGAAATGTACTTTTTTGGAGTTTACTCTTGCTTCGATAGGACCCCTTCATCAAAGAAAAAACAGGAGAAGAAATATTATTAATTTCTTTATTAAGCGGGGTAGGGCAGATCTTTCTTTGATCTCTCTTTTTTTAAAATAAAAGCTTCTTTCGTTGGATTGAAACCGGAACATATATCATATCCGAAATTCGGTATGGAAGTGAGATAGATAGATTGTTTCCAATTAGGAATTGCGGTTCCCAAAAATAGGAGCTAGAAAATAAGGAGGTGGTTTTAATAGAATCTGAAAAGGATTCTGGCGCGCCAACTATGTTAAGGTCAAGTTAATTTTGTATCACACAATGAAGGAATTCAATTTGTAGGTATGCTCTCGGGAACCGGGTGGGTATTATATTGAATTCCATGGATCAGAACCAATAGAAAAAGGAAAACCTGTGCGGTATCTCTTGAAATCCCGAATAGGACCCTACCACCAATTGTACCAATCTAGCTCTCCCCACGAATCAGTACTAGTCGAGAATTAATGAAAATTCTTGTATTTCTTCGATGATAAAAAAGACCTCCGGCGGAAATTAGATCTTGTTTTCAGTCCTCCCTCTTCACCGAAAATAGAGAAATGAGTTGACGGATTCATCGGATCCTAGGTCGGGACTGACGGGGCTCGAACCCGCAGCTTCCGCCTTGACAGGGCGGTGCTCTGACCAATTGAACTACAATCCCAGGGAAATATGATGTAAAGGATACATATTCTTATTATTAAATTCATAGCATATTTCTATTTAGAATCGCTGTATTGTAACAGAGATAGAAGCGATATGTTGATATTCATATGGGTATGGGCTTTAGTGAGAACGGCACGTATTACTAGTAGTCAAATCATTTCATAATAAATAAAAAAGAAAAAGTCTTTTTTTCTTTACCCCTCCCTTAGAAATTAAGGGTACAGACCAGATCATTAGAAAGTAGAATCTATGGGAACAAAAAAATTAAGGATATAGCATAAAAAAGTCTTCGTTTCTTTGTCTGGTTTCTGGAGGCAAAATTTTTTCTATTATCTCATGATGGATCGGCGGATTTTTGGGCCGAGCTGGATTTGAACCAGCGTAGACATATAGCCAACGAATTTACAGTCCGTCCCCATTAACCACTCGGGCATCGACCCAGGAAGAATCCATTTTAGACTTATGGATAAATCCATGATCAACCTCCTTTCGTAGTACCCTACCCCCAGGGGAAGTCGAATCCCCGCTGCCTCCTTGAAAGAGAGATGTCCTGAACCGCTAGACGATGGGGGCATACCCGCCGGATCGCCTACTATACTCATAGTATGAACAGTTTTTTGTAATTGTCAATATAATGTAATGCTATGGCTAAATACGAAGAATATTTTCTGCTTTCATGATTCCATCTAATTTCTTTTTTCTATAAAAATTGCAGGGTACGTGTCGAATCTGTTCATCAATGATTCGATGAAATATCTTGGATCTACGTCGAATTGTGTCTCAATCAAATGAATCTCATTCTGATGAGGGTCAAAAAAAAACAAATCTATTATAGGGGCGGTCTTGAAAAAATGTAGTGCATTAATATTGATAAAATCAAATAAAAGGAAGCATTTTTCCTAGACTTCTCAAAAAAAAGCTGAAGTCAAAAAATTTTTGATTGGTCCTGAACGAGCCGAGATCCATATATATGATGTATATTATATATATAGGTACATACAGTAGACTCATAGTGACTGTTGGTTCATTCAACAATTGAATCAAATGAGCCCTTTTAACTCAGCGGTAGAGTAACGCCATGGTAAGGCGTAAGTCATCGGTTCAAATCCGATAAGGGGCTTTTTTCACAAAACTATAATCTAAGTCTTCAGTTTGGGGCGGAAAATAGAGATATTGTTACTTTTTGTAAACTCAATGGCAAAAAAAGGAAACATCCACATAACTATACTACTAAAAAAAAACTTATTATTATAGTAGTATAGTTATAAAGTGGAACATTTATCTTGATTATCATGATCAGTCATTCCGCTGAGTAGAAGAACTACTATGTCACTTTAGAAATCAACAAAAGAAAAAGTAAGTGGATCTGACCCATTGAATCATGACTATATGAGCTATTCTGATATTAAAATTCAATAGTAGAGAGAAAATTGTAGTAGCGTACCCCCTCCCCTTTATTTATTGTTTATTTCCTTGGGATACGGAAGAATTTGTCGATATTTCTTATTTAATGTTCTTGTTCCTGGATACTTCATAGGAAGAAATGGCTATTCTGTTCCTATACAGAGAAACATTTCTTCCGAGTCACAAAAACCGTCTATTTTGGAATATCTTTCTTTGATTCCAATATTTCTATTATAAATCTACAATCTACATCAGATCGTGGTTTCATGTACCAAATATTTCCATATCAAGGCATTAGGTCTTTTTGGTTCGACAATGTGATAGAGAACGGATGTGAGAAAGAAAGAGACTTTCAGTTCCAGTTTACTATTATTTACTATTGTATTTCATTCATTTAGGGACAGGGACAAAAAAGGGGATTTTCCTTTTTTTCTGACAGATAAAGGGAAAATAGGCAATGTCTTTTTCTTTTTTGGTTCGACCTGTACTGTAAAAAGATATACTCTGGAGCTTTAGATTCCGTTGAAGTACAGATAAATCTAACTAACGAAGACAAAAACAAGAGTCATATATAGAATTATATAATAGTACTGTAATAGTATAATATAGGAGAATTCATAGATAAATTTATGGGTCTTTTCGCAATATCACGAACCAGATCCAAGAAAAGAATAAGATTCGTTGCTGGAGTGGGGGTAGGTCTGAGGAGAAACTGGTGAGAGAGAGGAGATAACTTGTTCCTTGAACAGC
>JAJJMC010026525.1:17500-25000 GCA_023531435.1 Papaver californicum
GCTCCTTCTTCAAACTCCGACTCGTTTTTTTTCATATAGAAATCTCTGATCAACAAAAGAACAAGATCCATTTTGCATCATATCTAAGGGATTTCTTGGTTCGGACCGAAGAAGCAATGTCACTCGATCATTATCAAACTGACTGCAATCTTTTTCTGTCCGTGAGGATCCCACCAGAGCGCCTTCTACTTCTAATAGGCCATGAACTAGATCAGAATCATTCTCAACGAATCCATAAGAAGTGATCCCATTTTTTTCATCGGGTCCGGGTAGAGACCAAAGATCTTGAGCGACCGATCCGGCAGAACAACTCAAAAGATAAAGAAGTATCGTTAATTTCTTCATGCTCGTTCCAAGCTCGAAGTACCATTTGTACAAAAAAGAATCCCCTTCCTTACATGATTTCTTCTTCATATAGATAGATATAGGATCTATGGGGCAATTACTTAGAAGTATATTTTGTGCCACAGCCCTTCCTATCTGATAGAAAAGGATCCCATGATCCTGAACCGATCTTACCTGGGATCGCAAATCCCAAGTTTGTCTATGAAGAGCGGATCTAATTGTATTAGTGTCTAGAATGGATTTCTTCTGTGTAATACTAATGGATAGGGCCTCATTGGTAAGTGCTACAAGATCTCGTGCATTGGAGCCCATGGTTATGGCCCCGAATCCATTAGTATGGAACATTTTCTTTTCCAAGTGAAATCCCCTAGTATATGAAAGAGTGAAAAAGTGCTTTCGTTGTTGTGGAATAAGAAGCCTCCGTATCTTAATGCATGTATTTAATTTATTCGGAGCTATTAGAGCGGGATCTACTTTTTGGGGAATATGAGTCGAAGCAATAACAAGGAGATTTCTAGTGGAGCATCTTTCACAATCCCTGGAGAGATAGTTCACTAATAGACCGAGGGATAAGTAATTCGACTCATTCACATACAGATCATGAATGTTTGGAATCCATATTATGCAAGGAGACATTGCTTTTGCTAATTCGAATTGAAGGGTGATATCAAATCGGTCTTTTTTCGGCGTCATATACATAGTTAGCGCATTCGTCATAGTTAGCAGCTCTGTATCAAGGTCATCATCGATATCGTCACTAGCATCAATCTCGATATTGTCACTACCATCAATATCATCAATAAGATAACCTTTAGGCTTGTCATCCAGGAACTTGTTCGGAAATACCGTAATGAAAGGAACATAAGAGTTTGTCGCTAGGTATTTGACCAAATAGGATCGTCCAGTTCCTATAGAACCTATCACTAAAATACCCCTAGACGGGGATAGGGCTAAGCGGAGCGAAAAGGGTTTTCCATGAGATGGGAAATGAAAACTATTAGCCCCACACGAGGTTTGTGAATAAGTGATTGTCTGATAATGAGCAAGGAATATCCGTCTTTCTGCTAAACAGGATCTATTGAACTCATAATTCATTAGATCTTTTTTATGAATGTCAACTAAGTATCGTAAGTAAATTGATCCCGGTTGTTCAACCATTTGATAACCAGAGTCATTCTTTGATAAATGATCACTATGAGTCAGACTCAATAGAATTTGATCAATCCTTTTTTTTGTCGTTAAGGTGGAGAACTGAACCAAGAATTCTCTTTCTTCATCATCAATCGAATCACTGTTCGCGACCCAGGATTCTATTTTATCATCAATCCAATCAACGTTCACGTTTTTTCTTTTTCTTATCAATGAATAGATCTCTTTACTTGTACGACTTAGATATCTCGTATTTCTCGAAAAAGTGATTCGATTGATGGGATTTGGTATGATACTTATGATATCGATGAGATTGATATTCAAATATTTCTTCTTAGAACGTATTGATTTGACCCCATAAGTGGGACCACCACCCAATAGCATGTTGCCACCAGAAGCAGAACCCCGTATTTCTTCTAGAGAATCTCCTAATTGTTCCAGAGCAACTAGAAAGAGATTCTTTAACCAGAAAGAGTTCAGTTCAGATGTAGGATACCTATCCAGAAGTTTTCGCAACTCAATCATGTATGATGGAATCATCAAAGATTTGATCTTTTCGAACTCTGTCTGTAACTCACTAGAGGCCCGGGAAACAAAGAGAAGATGTGTACGAACGAGATATCCAGCAACAAGAAGAAGGAAAAGGATTGAATAGAGGAACTCCCGAGCATTTGGTGATCTCAGATGTATCCATATCAATGGAACGGGTGACTCATTATTTCGATGAATCATTTCTTCGGACAGAAGAAGATTATGTAAACACTTACTCGAAATCTCACTTATCGGATTCCATTGTGGAAGAATCGCCCACAATTTTTTCTGAGGAATTGGCCATGATGTATCTGATCCATGCATAATATCATGAAAAACGGATACAAATTTTTGACTGCTACTTAGTATCGGCAATAGGTCTGAAAAAGTATCTAAAAGGGTGAAATTTAGATATTTGCACCCTGCCGAAGTAAGGAACCATGGCATATATGTTTGTAACAGATTCCATTTTGAGAGATTTGAAAAAGCACTATCTCGTTGAAGGGTTCTATACATCTGCCATTTCTCAACGCATTTCTTTAGACAAAGACTCTGTTTTTTCCTCTTTTCGGATGGTAAATATTTCTCAGAACATGGAGTGTGAATCAAACCCATGTTTGAATTGAAATTGAGATACTGATGCAAGTTCTTCCCTTCTGAATCAGAGAGATTCATATCTGAAAGAGGTTGACAATAAGTTCTTTCAAAATTGACTATTTGTCCCTCTGTTAGAGGTGTTCCAGAAATGTCTGGGATCGAGTAAATAGCTCTACGAACGAATGGATCGGATCGAATTGGAAAATGGAAAGATTTGTACAAGTTATACCTTTCGTCACCACTTTGTGGAAAATCGTTAGGTATGAATATGTTAGATACCTGTGACTCGATTGATGAAATAGTATCTCTCTCCAAAAAAACATGTTTTTTTGGACCGACGCACAAAGAAAAAATGTTGTTGCGAATGAACAAGATATTGAGGAATTGTCCATACGTAAGATCATAATTATTGATACGGGCCTTTTCCACATAAAAAGGGAATCTTTTGTTACAATCGAACCAGAAGTGATGTGGATTATTCAAGAATCGAAGTCGATTTGCTTTATAAAAAGAAGAGATCAATGAACTTCTATGAAATGGTTTCACGGGATTCAGCCAATTGTCTCGATCGTGGGATATCATTGAGAAATAGGAATCGGTGTTATCAAAGTCTTTCCTGCGATTATTTCTAGTATGAAATGAGTCAATCATCCACTTTGGTATCTTATTGAATAAAAACGGTGATATTGTTCCTCCATTGATCAAGAATTTCGATTTTTGGGAAGTATCACGATTATCCAATAAGAAGGGTTTCAATTTATTCAAATGAACGATTTGAACACCTATTGATTCTAACAACTGATTGCAGAGTTGATCATTCGGCCCTTTCAATTCATAGATGTGGATCTCGGACCTATGAATGGGGATATTCCCGATACTCACAAAGAAAAAAGGAAGTGACTTAGACAAAAAGAGAAGTGACTTGGACAAAAAGAGAAGTGACTTGGACAAATCTTGTTTGTCGATAACCTCGGACCAATCAATCGAATATTGATTAATACGTAATCGACCGAACACTACTTGAAAACGGCTCTTCTGCTCAGAAACGAAATGTTCCAAATGTTCCTGGAAATTATTGCTCCCGTTGGGCCATTTGTATCTATATGCATTAGGATCCCGATTCATGGATCTCTCGGTTCGAGAAATAAGAGGATCGAACCATTTCTTCTGACTCTTTTTCAAATTCGATAAATGTTGGTTGATCGTATATTTCATTATAGTTCTATGATTCAGAGTATCATTTCCTATTTGATCCCTTTGAATTCCATAAAAGAATCGATTCGATACATTTCTTATGTACCCATAGGTGCTATATTGGATTTGAATCAGATTTCGGATCAATCTATATTGATTGACTGCCTCCATTATGTTGTTGCTAGCAAATACCACTCTTTTTGGTTTTGGATCTTCCAAGTCATTCCCGCAGGAGATCCGGACCGATTTTTTTCTGATCCTTCGATAAAAAGATTCATTCTCTTCATAAAAAATAGGAGGTAGAACCAAGAAAGATTTCTTTTTCGATTCATCCCTGGAGTTGAATACCTCATTCAATAATTTTTTTTTATCCAACCCGTAGGAATCAATAGAAAAGGAAAATCCCTTATGATACACCAGATCCGGCTCGGTTATTGATAGAGTGAATAGATCTGCCATTTCTTGAAATCTCTCTTCTGATTCAAAATCGCGGTGTAACGTGTACCCCCCCCTGTTTCGGTCATGGAATAGATGAAAGAAAGAAAAAAATGGATTTTGGTTCAAGAATGAAATCTTATTGGAACTGGCCATATCCGGTTCATCCTTCGGAACCATATCACATCCCGGATCTGATGAAATAGGATGAATTGAGACGGTATTTTGTAAATACGTAATTATCTTGAATATATCAACCATTTCTTTATTTTCCGATCGTCTGGAAGGGACAAAAGAAACATCTTGTTCTTTCTTCAACAATTTATGATCTCTAGTGGACCTCTCAGTAGGATTCGAACCCAGATGAAGTTCTGACCATCTGTCAGAGAAAAAGGAACGAATTGATTTTGTAGAATTCCCAAGAATTGCTTCGATTTCTTCCGGAAGCAGATGATTATTCATCTGCTTCTCACGTTCCGTGAATAGCCGGGACATTGAGGAATATCCAGAAAGGCATTTCGGGAATCGGTCTGATTTTCTCTCTGTTCGTTCCGTTTGAAGAAAGGAAGGATCCCAAAGAATCGATCTTTCTTTTAGTTGTTGAATCTCTCTTTGATTGATCAATGTGTGATATTCCGAATCCTCATTACTAATCGAATCGAAAGGGTCTCTGGATTGATCAGAAGATCCTTTCAATTGGCTAGAATTCGTTACTTGAACGAAAATAGATCTTGTGGAATCATATTGAATATTTGACGATACATTCCGTACCTTGCTAAAAAACCGATCCTTGCTTACCAACCACACATTGTCTAACCAAATCCAACTCTCTCTCGATACGTTCCTCAAAAAATCCGACTCGTGCAGATTCTTCCCCCAACTAACGAAGATATCTTGGCGGAATTGCCACATATGAAATTGAGCACAATTTTGCAAAGAAATACCCCACTTGTTTCTCGAGAAGAGATGGGAAACATGTTCAATCTCATTTGATTGAATAGTTGACTCAGCTCCTTGTTGTTTGAAGAAACCCTCCACTTCAATTGGTCTTTTTTCACGAAAAGCAGACATGAGATAACAAATCCAGTGTTTCACTAAGATTTCGAATAGCTGGCCCGAATTCAAGTTGATTATGTTTCGCTTCTTCCTCAGAGAAAGACGATCAAACAATTCCCAATCATGGTCCTTGCGGATCGGATCATCCGTATAGGATACAAAAAGAAACTCCAGATATTTGATATCTTTCTCTTTAAATGAGATCTCAATTCCAGCTACGGTTTCCTTAGATATCTTACAACTAGAATTCCACCTTTTTCCGATCCGGTTCCTCCACCACCGCGAACCCCAGTTAGAGTCAGGCATGATACACTTTTTCGTTATTGGGAGAACCCAAGTACTCTCTTTCGGATCCATGAAACAACTCTCAGAGATCTTTTTCCCTTTTGGAAGATAGAGGAGCGAAACAATCAACCTATTAATATTGGAAGACCAAAAAGATTCTTCCGATGTATCATTTCTGGGTCCAATGGAATTCATAGGTATAGGAAGAAGCCCCATCAAATAGAGATTTTTTCTTTCGACCATATTTCGATTGTTAATACGATATATAAGGACCGCTACTACAAGCAGTACTACACCTTTGATCGTGAAATATCGATTGCTTGTTGAACCCTGTGAATCGCGTGAAAGGAGGATACTCCAAATTCGGGGGTCAAAGAGTTTCATAAAACGTTCTTGGTGGAAAAAAATGTGAGTGAAAGATCCCACTGAATCGAATTTGGTCCATGAATCTAAGAAATAGTGAGAATTCTTGATCTCTCTCAATATCTCTCTCAATTCGAAGATCCAGGATTTGAATTGATGTCGTTTCATTGATTCCTGTTTCATTGATTCCTCCTAAAGATTTCATTTCAATTGGAATTTGGTTATTCACGATGTACGATGATCCCTGTTAAGCATCCATGGCTGAATGGTTAAAGCGCCCAACTCATAATTGGCAAATTCGTAGGTTCAATTCCTGCTGGATGCACGCCAATGGGAACGTTCAATAAGTCTATTGGAATTGGCTCTGTATCAATGGAATCTCATCATCCATACATAACGAATTGGTATGGTATATTCATACCATAACATATGAACAGTAAGAACTAGAATTCTTATCAATACTGGAACTCATAGGGAAGAAAATGGATTTATGGATGGAATCAAATATGCAGTATTTACAGACAAAAGTATTCGGTTATTGGGGAACAATCAATATACTTCTAATGTCGAATCAGGATCAACTAGGACAGAAATAAAGCATTGGGTCGAACTCTTCTTTGGTGTCAAGGTAATAGCTATGAATAGTCATCGACTCCCGGGAAAGGGTAGAAGAATGGGACCTATGGGACATACAATGCATTACAAACGTATGATCATTACGCTTCAACCGGGTTATTCTATTCCACCTCTTAGAAAGAAAAGAACTTAAAAAAAAATACTTAATAACACGGCGATACATTTATACAAAACTTCTACTCCGAGCACACGCAATGGGGCCGTAGACAGTCAAGTGAAATCCAATTCACGAAATAATTTGATCTCTGGACAGCGTCATTGTGGTAAAGGTCGTAATGCCAGAGGCATCATTACCGCAAGGCATAGAGGGGGAGGTCATAAGCGTCTATACCGTAAAATAGATTTTCGACGGAATGAAAAAGACATATCTGGTAGAATCGTAACCATAGAATACGACCCCAACCGAAATGCATACATTTGTCTCATACACTATGGGGATGGTGAGAAGAGATATATTTTACATCCCAGAGGGGCTATAATTGGAGATACCATTGTTTCTGGTACAGAAGTTCCTATCTCAATGGGAAATGCCCTACCTTTGAGTGCGGTTTGAACCATTGATTTACGTAATTGGAAGTAACCAATTAGGTTTACGACGAAACCTAGAAATCAATCACTGATCCAATTTGAGTACCTCTACGGGATAGACCTCAACAGAAAACTGAAGAGTAACGGCAGCAAGTGATTGAGTTCAGTAGTTCCTCATATAAAATTATTGACTCTAGAGATATGGTAATATGGAGAAGACAAAATTGTTTGAAGCACCGACAGAACCGGAAGCGCCCCTTGTTTCAAAGAGAGGAGGACGGGTTATTCACATTTCATTTGATGGTCAGAGGCGAATTGAAAGCTAAGCAGTGGTAATTCTACCCCCGGGGAAAAATAGAGATGTCTCCTACGTTACCCGTA
>JAJJMC010026525.1:30000-44601 GCA_023531435.1 Papaver californicum
TAGCCGCACTTAAAAGCCGAGTACTCTACCGTTGAGTTAGCAACCCAAATAATGTAATTATGGTGTGTAGATATGATCGAAATAAAAAAAGAAATAGATTAGATTGAACGGCCACATCAAAGGATTAAACTAGCAACAAATCGACAAAAGGTTTTTAGGACCGATTCGGAATATAAAAATGAACAAATCATATGAAAATAGAAGAAATTCCCAGATAAAAAAAGAGAGATTCTCCTTTATTTGTCTATTTTTTCATAAAAAAGGGTCCTCTTGTGTTACAGCAAATCTAACGAGCACTTTTTTTGAAGTAAAAAAACAAAACTTATGGGACGTGGATAAATAGATCCATTTATCCACGATCCAATTATATTTGTTCAATACACTATTGTCAATATGAACGTTGAAAACATAAAGAAAAAAAGACAAAACCCGAATATAACAAAAGGGACAATAAGCAAGCTTAACCCCCTTTTCTTGGTGTCATCCTAACAAAAACCAAACCATATCAAGAAAAAATATTTCATTATTTCGAGAATCGATAATATTCGAGAATCGATAATATGGGATTATATGAAAGCAATCTAATAGTAAATTCGTATAAATAGAACAAAAAAAAAAGAGTGAAAAAAGAAGAAATTCCAGGAAGTTCACATTATGGAACCCTCACTTTCTTTATCTTTGTTCATTATTTAAAGTTCGTTTGATTACCGGGAAGAAGTTCCTTAAACACCTCTGCCTTCTTTGAAATATCATGAACGGTTCCTGTGGGTTGAGCGCCTTTTTCAAGGAAATAGAGAATAGCGGGAACGTTTGAATAAGTTTGATTCTTTATCGGATCGTAAAAACCCACTTTTCGAAGATCTCTTCCTTCTCTTCGGGATCGAACATCAATTGCAACGATTCGATAGATGGCTCATTGGGATAGATGTAGATGAACAACGCCCCCCCTAGAAACGTATAGGAGGTTTTCTCCTCGTACGGCTCGAGAAAGAATGATTTGAATTTATGTATATAGTTCCAAATAGATTGAGAAAATAATAAAATCCATTAGACTTTTTTTGAATTCCTTTTTTTCTTCCTTCCCGCAGAAAAGAAAAAACATTCGTACTCATAACTCAAGTTGTATAATTATCAAAGAGCTCAAAGGAAAATCCTTAAGCTTAGGCATTTTATTTATTGAGCTGTCTCTAACCCCCTTGCTTTGTCTTGTTTAGAGTCCATTTTTTATTCCTCGCCCTGACCGAACCTATTGTTGAGACAACAGAAAATGGTGTTTTCTTGTTCCGGGATCCTTTATCGTTGCTTTGAATCATTGGGTTTAGACATTACTTCGGTGATATTTAATCTTTCAAAACGGCAGCAACATACCTTTTGTGATTTCTTTCTATCGAAGAATCAGATGAAGGATTGATTCCCATGCGATACACTTTTGTTTTGATCAAAATAGTTTCGTTTTTTGACAATTCCAAGAAAAGAATTTCCTTTTTTTGAAACGTTTGCTCGAATTGGATCCTTTCTATTTCTATATTGAAGATATACTTACGAAGTTGTTCCGACTTATTGATTGACACTAACCCTAGACCCTTGCCCCTGAGAAATGAATCAATACTTTCTACTCGAGCTCCATCATGTACTATTTACAACCCAGCAAAAAGGGATTGTTCTAGTGGAACAGAACAAACTATGTCGAGCCAAGAGCACCTTCATTCCTATATAAAATGGTGGATGTAAGAATCCACAACCGATCATGTCCTTCAAGTCGCACGTTGCTTTCTACCACATCGTTTTAAACGAAGTTTTACCATAACTTTCCTCTAGTTTGGAGCCGGTATGGAATTGATTCAATATGGAATCATGAATAGTCATTAGTTCAATCGGTACATAGTAATCTATACTTTCATACTTTCTTTTTCTATATGGAAAGGTCCTTTTTTCTGGAGAAGTCTCCGCAAAGGATTCAATTTAATTAACCCTATCTTTTATTCTATGAGCAAAAGAATTAATAAAGAAAATGAAGAAAAAAACGCTTTTCTTTAATCTGCATCTTCAACAGAACAGATTGTTCAAGACCATCAATCATGAAAGATTCAACCTTTCTCGAACAACTAAGCTAAAAACAAAACACCTAACTAAAAAAAAGAAGGGTCTTTCATTATATTTCTAATACCGGAACAAAATGAATATTAAGTATTAACCAAAGAAACGAGTCCAATGAACTGGAAAGGCCAGAAATGAGTTGATAGAATTAAAGTTAACAAATCTCACATCTCTTCGAGAACCAAAGATTGATAAAACATCATGAAAAGCGTTTCGTTTTTCAAATTTTCTATTTCAATAGAATTTTGATTATTTGATCGTGAAATCAATTAAAGGATTTAGTAATCAGATCATAGCCTGTAGTTAAAAAGGTTTAATAGATATCTCATTTCCGACTCAATCACCCATCTATTTTGAATGAATCATTATCTCGGTGATGGAATGAAAATTCAATTAGTCCCAAGAGCCCCTTCTTGTTTAGTTTAGACTTCCAAGATCCACAGAGAATTAATAACTAATAACTGGACTCCACTATTTACTTTAGTGATAGGGGGGTAAGGTAGAGCTTTTTCGCATTTTCACTTTGAATGCGTTCTTTTTTTTTTTATGGATATAGACCATAAAGTCTTTCTAAGCAACTAGGAATATCGATGGAACAGGCAGACGCGGAAGAGCCCATCTCATTTTTGAATTCAACTATTGAGCTATTTCCTGGCCAGGTAGGATAGGAAATAGATCTCGCTCTATCGGCATGTCATTTGCCCTGGGTTGTTTTGCGAGAAAAAGGGTAAGATATGATTCAGAAAAGAATCAGTAGAACTCAGAAAAAAAGATTCGATTTTATTCAACATTACACTTTGAACCTAATTGGACTGCTCTGGGACGGAAGGATTCGAACCTCCGAGTCGCGGGACCAAAACCCGTTGCCTTACCGCTTGGCCACGCCCCATTTATATTTATATTTGACACCAATAAACACTAATATCCGTATTGTTTATTCGTCAATTCCCACCCAAATCTCTATGGAATAGAGTAGATTGTTGCTAGGATTTAATGCATATAGTTGTAGAATTTAACTTAATTTATTGATCATTACATAGAATTCAATTAAGATATTGTATGAAAGTATGACTCCTTCTGTTCTCGGTTGAGAATTGAAGGATTTGTGATTGAGCAAGTAAAAAAAAAGAAGAATTTGAATCTACCTTACTTTCTTCCTTTTTTTCCTTAATATCAATGACTCAATCAAAATACAATTATCTCCAAGAAGGAAATGTTTGTTATGCTTAATATCTTTAGTTTGATCTGTATCTGTCTTAATTCTGCCCTTCATTCGAGTAGTTTTTTCTTCGCCAAATTGCCCGAGGCTTATGCTTTTTTTAATCCAATTGTAGATGTTATGCCAGTAATACCTGTGCTCTTTCTTCTCTTAGCCCTTGTTTGGCAAGCTGCTGTAAGTTTTCGATGATATTTTTTTACTACTGTCCTACAAACATGTATGATTTTTTGATAAAAAAAGAGTCTAACAATTAATAAGATCAGCTAAGTCTTATATTCTGAACCCTCGATCCAAACATTTGAATTCTTGGATAATTGCGAGAAATCTTGATCACCTCCCCAACTTGACCTTCTACTTCAAGGGCCCTATTCAATTTAGGGTCCCCCACAATATAATATAGAATTGTGTCATAAAAAAGCGTTTCCGTAACGAAAGAATCTTATTACAAACGAATTTCGAAAAATTACTTTCTTTTCGAGAAACTACTTCGTTTCTTGGTGTAAAAAGAGGATATGTGGTATAAAAAAGGATAGTCTATTCCCTTTTTTTACAAAAATGATCTTGGAGATTGTGTAATGCTTACTCTCAAACTCTTTGTTTACACAGTAGTGATATTCTTTGTTTCTCTTTTTATCTTCGGATTCCTATCTAATGATCCAGGACGTAATCCTGGACGTGAGGAATAAAAAAGAGGAAAAAGCTTTTTTCTTGCTTGTTGGTTTATTCATTTTCTTTTTTTTTTTATTCCAGACATTTAACTATGAGAAAATAAGATAAAATGCAATGAAAAGGTCTCGATCTTTTTTTGAATGCAAAAAAAGAAAGTCATCGGAGGAAACGGAAAGAGAGGGATTCGAACCCTCGGTACAAATAAATCGTACAACGGATTAGCAATCCGCCGCTTTAGTCCACTCAGCCATCTCTCCAAATTGAAAAAATTACTATGTTACGGTTACGCTTGAAGCCAAAAAGTCTTTATTTTTTCTTTCACTTTATTCTATAGATAGATAAGATAGATACAAATTGGATTAGCAATCCAACTCGAATTTCATTTCGATAATGGGTATATCTTCCATAGAAAGAAAAAAAATATCCCCCCTTTTTTAGCCGAAAGCTCCTTTTATTCCCCGGCCTGGTCAGTACCTAGCCGGGCCATTTCTTACTTTATTCCAACGCAATGAATGATGGATCAACTCATTTCTCTGATTTGAAAACAAAAATACTTGTTATTGAAACAACAACGACAGGAACACGTAAGACTATTTCCAATCTTATGGTATAGGATAGAAGTGTCTTTGCTTTTTTTATCAATTTGGAAAAAGAGGGACCTATCCTATTTCTTAATATTATAACTCTAATTTCGTTATTTCTTCAAGGGCAGTCTTTATTTGAAGACTTGAGTTGAGTCCATAAAAAAGACTCCGGGTTTTTATACTAGATCCAGTTGATTGGCTCGAATTCCTAAAATTTACCGGCGGAATATGAATAAAATAAATAGGGAAAGGGTATTTTCAAAAAATGAAAGAGTCAAACTTTCTCTCTTTTTTGAGAAAATTTTGTATTTTCTTCTAAAGGATTGGAGGGTTGAAAAAACGGAGCTACGGATTCTTACACAATTTTTTGTGACTTCAGTGGCTCTTTCTTTAAAGAACCCCCCAGCCCAGCAAAATAAAAAGATATAACCCTTTTGTTTAATAAGACTTCTTTTCCTACCTCATCAAGTTCTCCCGACAAAAAGCGTCAACGCTCCAATTTAATAATTCTATTCTGATCCTATCTTGATTATGTAGGATTCCCTTGTTCGACAAAGATTCCATTCATATACAATAATCAATTGTAGCGGGTATAGTTTAGTGGTAAAAGTGTGATTCGTTCTATTAATCCCTTAAATAGTTAAGGGGTCTTTCGGTTAATTTGTATTCCGATCAAAAACTTTCTTTCTTAAAAGGATTTTATCCTTTACCTCTCAATGACAGATTTGAGGAAGAATATACATTCTCGTGATTTGTATCCAAGGGTCAATTTAAAATGGAAAATTGGATTATGGAATTGCGAAGCATAATTTTTTTTAGTTGGATCAAAACTTCCAATTAAATGAGTATGAATAAAGGGTCCATGGATGAAGAAAAAAGTGTATTTCAATCGTAACTAGATCTTCCTTTTTTTCTTTGTAGAAGGGAAATTGAAGCGAAATAGCTATTAAATGATGACTTTGTTTTACTAGGGCCATCAACATATTGTTTCAGCTCGGTGGAAACACAACTCTTTTCCTCAGGATTCGCACAGTAGAAATAGAGAACGAAATAACTAGAAGTATTTGTTAGAATTACCCCCTTCTAGAGGGATCATCTATAAAGCGAGTTGTTTTGAATGCATTCAGACAAAAAAGCTAACATAGGTGTTATGGGTCAAAATTTTTTTTACAACTTAGATTTTGGAATCTATCCATTTTCCATAAAGGAGCCGAATGAAACCAAAGTTTCATGTTCGGTTTTGAATTAGAGACGTCAAAAAGAAAGGCTGAATCGACGTCGACTATAACCCCTAGCCTTCCAAGCTAACGATGCGGGTTCGATTCCCGCTACCCGCTCCATTTTAATTCTGATATACGCATCATTAAAGTAAATAAGCATATTTATTCCCTCAATTTTTTCACAAAAGAACCTGGTTCCTTTTTTACAAATAGGAAGATAGTAAAGGAAAACGAGAAAGAGAAAATACGGAATGAAAAGGCGTCCATTGTCTAATGGATAGGACAGAGGTCTTCTAAACCTTTGGTATAGGTTCAAATCCTATTGGACGCAATTTATTTCCATCTATTTTTTTATCTTTTTATGTCAAGAAAGATATTTGGAATGATTTAAATAAGAAACGTTTCTCGACGATTTACTAAGAGTAATCAACTTCTTTATGCTTGTTCCTGAAGTAGAAACCGTTCTATCTGTTCCTTAATAGCTTCCTTCAAAAGAACTTCTGCTTCCTCCGGAAATTTCTTGGTAGAAGATATGATTTCTTGCAATTGAGGTTTATTCGTTTTTAAGTAAGTACGTAATTGAACGAGGAATTTCTTTACCTGATCTATTTCTAACGAATCAAGATACCCATTCGTTCCGGTATAAATAGTCATTACCTGTTCTTCCACGGTGAGAGGGGCCGATTGGGCTTGTTTGAGCAATTCACGTAATCGTTGACCTCTTGCCAATTGATTCTGAGTTGCTTTATCGAGATCAGAAGCAAATTGTGCAAAGGCTTCTAACTCTGCGAATTGAGCCAGCTCTAATTTTAATTTGCCAGCTACTTGTTTCATGGCTTTAATTTGCGCCGCAGATCCTACTCTGGAAACAGAAATCCCCACATTTATAGCAGGTCGGATTCCGGCATTGAATAGATCGGCGGATAAGAATATTTGTCCATCTGTAATGGAAATTACGTTGGTAGGGATATAAGCCGAAACATCCCCAGATTGAGTCTCTACTATTGGTAAAGCAGTCATACTTCCTTCACCTAAAAGAGTACTTAATTTAGCGGCTCTTTCCAAAAGGCGTGAATGCAAATAAAAAACATCTCCTGGATAAGCTTCGCGGCCTGGAGGTCTCCGTAATAGAAGAGACATTTGACGATAAGCTTGTGCTTGTTTGGAGGGATCATCATAAATGATTGAAGTATGTCGTTCACGGTACATAAAATATTCAGCCAGAGCCGCTCCTGTATAAGGGGCGAGGTATTGTAATGTAGCAGGTGAGTCTGCCATTTCGGCTACCACAATAGTATAATCCATTGCCCCCCGTTCCTGGAAAGTAGTCACTACCTGAGCTACAGAAGATGCTTTTTGACCAATAGCTACATAAACACATACTACATTTTGCCCTTTTTGATTCAGAACTGTATCCGTGGCTACTGCTGTTTTACCGGTCTGCCTGTCCCCAATAATTAATTCTCGCTGACCGCGCCCTACAGGGATCATTGAATCAATAGCAATAAGTCCCGTTTGAAGAGGCTCATATACAGAACGTCTTGAAATAATACCTGGAGCGGGAGATTCAATTAACCGGGATTCAGAAGATGAAATTTCACCCCTACCATCAATAGGTTTAGCCAGAGCATTTACAACACGACCCAAATAAGCTTCGCTCACAGGTATCTGAGCAATTCTTCCCGTTGCTTTTACAGAACTTCCCTCTTGTATCATTAAACCGTCACCCATTAATACAACACCAACATTATTTGATTCCAAATTAAGAGCAATGCCTATTGTACCTTCTTCAAATTCTACTAATTCTCCTGCCATTACTTCATCAAGACCATGAATACGAGCTATACCGTCGCCTACTTGAAGTACGGTGCCGGTATTCACAACCTTTACTTCTCTATTATATTGTTCAATACGTTCACGGATAATAGTACTAATTTCGTCGGCTCTAATGGTTGCCATGAGTCTTTCTTAATTCTTTTTTAAAAGCAAAGGAAAAAAATAATGCCTGCAGTACAAAAGACTAATCGGTTATTTCTTTCATCGCCCCAAACATGCCAATATTAGCATTGATGGTGCGTAAATGTAACTCGCTGTTCAAACAACTATTCAGAGTTCCTAGAGCTCCTTGTAAGGCTTGTTGGAAAACTCGTTGTCGGACTTGATTAATCGCTTTTTGTTGTTCAAACTGAATGGTTTCGTTTTTGTAATTTTCTAATTGTACCAAATTCTTATAAGTTGAATTAATCAAATTTGATTTTTCTCGTTCTATCTCAGAATATCCATTCACTCGAAACTGATCGGCTTCCATTTCCACTTTTCGTAAGCGAGCCCTGGCTTTCTCCAGCTGTTCAATGGCCCCTCCACGTAATTCTTCTGAATTTCGAATAGTACTCAAGATCCTCTGTTTTCGATTATCTAATAAATCACTTAATGAAAGTAGATTCTCTTCCCATTCATTTCAAAACTTCCACGATCTCTTCCCGAACCAAACATGAATCTTTCGATTCATTTGGCTCTCACGCTCAGTTACTTATAGGGGATTCCATATTTTTTATGTAATGAGCCTATCCTCTCTTCTCTGTTCGTATTCCAAAATATCAAAACGGATCATTGATCCACGACCATAATATTTGGAGGACTCTTCCGACCAGACAAAAATCTGTAATTATCGGCAAAGTTGTTTATATTTTTTTCTGAAAATCCAAAAAATGCTTCTTACTTTAATACATAGGTCGTCGATTCGGCATTGAAAAAAGGGATCCTTCCTTTTTCCAGTAACAGGTTCAAATCGTTTTATCGATATGAGTGTTCTATATCGAATAAATTGCCAACTTTTTTTGAAACCATTTCCATACTAACATAGTGGTAGAAAGAGTACCATGTAGCGCCTAGACTTCAAACGGTTTAGCTTTAACCATGTTAATAGTTCCACATTATTGGTTGATAGAGAATCAAAGTGTATTTACTTTACCAATGAGTCGCGAAATGCTATGGTTCTTACATATGATTTCTTTACTTTTTCAGAAGTAATTCGCGAGATCGTGCACCCTTCATTTACTTAGTTTAGTTCTAAAGAAAAAAGAAAGTGCAGCTGGTTAGATCCAGCCTATTCTTGAAATAAACAACCCGCACACACTCCCTTTCCAAAAAAGATCAATACGCCAAGTACTACACTTAGATTTATTGGATTTGTTGCTAAAATATCGGTATTAAACCCGAAACTCCCGGCGGATGGCCAGTGACCCAAAGAAACGAAAGAATCGGTTACATTTTTCATATGATCTCCTCTTATAGATAGGACTAACAAAATAAAACAGAGTTTGTATCAATTCGTCCCTTTTTTTATTGTTTGATTAATTTTTGATTTCCTTTTTTTTTACATAGATTTTATTATTCCATTTTGCATTTTTTTTATTTCATTTGAGGTTCCCACTCAAAAACACACTTATTAGAATTAGGTCCAGATCTCATGTCAGTCGTGAAATACCTCATCTTTTGCAACGCTTTCTAAAAAAAAAGGGTTTCGTTGGACTAAGAACGGGAAGGAAGAAAGCGAGTAGGTCTGCTAATTCCTCATCCTCAAATCAGTCCTTCCCACGGATATTGTCTCAAAAAAAAGTGATTGTAAGAGTAAAATCTTGATAGAATTCAAAAAAGCAGGTAGGAAATCCAGGGCAATAAAATGGAGAAAAAAACTTTCAAATTCTTAGGATTAAACAAAAGGATTCGCAAATAAAAGTGCTAATGCCACAACCAAGCCATAAATTGTTAAAGCTTCCATAAAAGCCAGACTCAGCAATAAAGTACCTCGTATTTTACCCTCCGCCTCTGGTTGTCTCGCAATACCTTCTACGGCTTGTCCCGCAGCAGTACCTTGACCAACTCCAGGTCCAATAGAAGCAAGCCCTACGGCCAATCCAGCAGCAATAACGGAAGCGGCAGAAATCAGTGGATTCATGGTAAGCTCCTCGCACCAAAATAAATAAATGGTTAATGATACAATCAACCAATAAATAATGCCTTATGATTCCATTACTAACATATATCCAATTGAAGTAATTATATTATTGAATCGTCAGAACTACTTCGATTTCTCGTTTTTAGTTCCCATCCATCGAGTCTTTATCAATTAGCAATCCATAAAGCTCTTCCATTTCTTAGTTCCAAAGCATTCTTTCAATTCTTCGTTATTTTTCTCTTCTATACTATATGCTCTTGGTTTCATGTGTTTATTCATTCGTCACAGACGAAATGGAAGGACTTCTATTGGAATCCTCATCGAAATTCAGAGTGGGATCGTAAAGGAAATAAGATCTATGGATAGTTCATATATAACTAGTCAATATCTAATATCACATATACATATGTTTCTTCCATAGTGTAAACCAACTATTGAATTCTCATCCTATATGCATTCGAATTCTAGAAAAAACATACACAACAATAGGTTTATAGCCATTACATATACCTAAGTCGATCCCCTAACCTATTTTTTATGAAGCCCATTTGTCACTTCCTCTTTGCCCTTTAGTTATCATTATCCCGTATGAATCCAAATGGGCGGGTTGGTTGGTTCATTATCATTAGCCCGAATCATTACATATCAATACAATATCAGGATTTGGTTGATGAAATTGCATGGAATTAATTCGAATTTTGGACAATCCTTGAATTAAAAAAATTTAAATGCCAATCCATCGTTCTATAGAAACATCGTTTTTTGTTTAATCACAATCAAAGTTAGATAGCATAACAATTTGGATTCAAATTATGAACCCTAATATAATTCTAATATTGTAATTGAATGAACAAATAGAAGTGGGGGTATGACATCAATCGGCCAAGAATCTTAGGAAAAAGATCTTTTAGATCTCTTTCCTTTATTTTAAATTCCCGAATATCAATCAGAAAAGCTAGTTAATGATGACCCTCCATGGATTCGCCTATATAAGCCGCGGCTAAAGTTGCAAAAATAAGAGCTTGAATCCCGCTTGTAAATAATCCAAGAAACATGACAGGTATAGGAACCACTGAAGGTACTAAAGAAACAAGAACAACAACTACTAATTCATCAGCCAATATATTCCCGAAAAGCCGAAAACTTAGTGATAAGGGTTTTGTGAAATCTTCTAGGATGTTAATTGGTAAAAGGATTGGAGTTGGTTGAATGTATTTACCGAAATAACCCAACCCTTTTTTGGTAAGACCCGCATAGAAATATGCCACGGACGTGAGTAAAGCTAAAGCAACGGTAGTATTTATATCATTCGTAGGTGCGGCTAACTCCCCATGAGGTAACTGTATTATTTTCCGAGGTAAAAGAGCCCCTGACCAGTTAGAAACAAAAATAAATAGGAACATAGTTCCAATAAAGGGAACCCAAGGACCATACTCTTCTCCAATCTGAGTTTTGCTCAAGTCTCGAATGAATTCAAGGACATATTCGAAGAAATTCTGACCATTGGTCGGAATAGTTTGTGGGTTCCGAACAGCTATAGCAGCTGAACCTAATAAGATAGCAATTACGACCCATGACGTAATAAGGACTTGGGCATGGACTTGGAAACCACCTATTTGCCAATAGAAATGTTGGCCTACTTCCACACCGGATATATCGTATAGCCCTTTTAATGTGTTGACGGAACATGGTAGCACATTCATATTGTCCTCTGGCAGAAATAGAACTAAAAAAGGAATTATTTTGATTCCACTATCTCTTTCTCAACTCGTCTACTTGAATCATATTTTTCGGATATCAAGTAATCACATAATATCCCCAGCTTTTTTATCTCTTTTTTGGTATTCAGAATATAGTAACCGATTCAAAAAATCTATGGAGTTCTCGAAGTAATTGACTTATCTTATTATTAATCAACGATTTGGGATATAGCTAGAACGGCCCTCACAAATGGCGAATACTAATTTGTTAAGGATTAATCGGATTGAAGCTATAGCGTCATCATTGGCTGGAATCGAAATATCTGCGAGATCCGGGTCACAATTTGTATCGATTAAACAAATCGTTGGAATTCCCAAAGTTACACATTCTCGAAGAGCCGTATATTCTTCTTGCTGATCAACGATGATTACAATATCAGGTAACCCCGTCATATATTTGATCCCACCCAGATATGTTTGCAAGTGATATAATTGTCTCTTCAACATTGCTGCATCTCGTTTCGGAAGGCGGTTGAGTCTTCCCTTCTTTTGTTCCGCTCTCAAATCCCTGAACTTATGAAGTCTCGTTTCTGTAGTGGACCAATTCGTTGACATGCCACCGAGCCATTTTTTATTAACATAATGACACCGAGCCCTTATTGCAGCCGATGCTACTGAATCAACTGCTTTATTTTTAGTACCAACTATTAAGAATTGCTTTCCTTTACTTGCTGCATCAAAAACTAAATCACAAGCTTCTGATAAAAAGCGAGCAGTTCTAGTAAGATTTGTAATATGAATACCTTTACGCTTTGCAGAGATGTAAGGTGCCATTCTAGGATTCCATTTCCTAGTACCATGACCAAAATGAACTCCTGCTTCCATCATCTCTTCCAAATTAATGTTCCAATATCTTTTTGTCATTTCTCCCCACGCTTCCCTTTTTTTTAAGAGATGAGATACCCTAAATACTAAATAAAGAATTGTTCCGATGGAACCTTTTACCAGAGATTGGCCGTTGATACACGGGCCAAGCCATAAATTCCTTTCTATTCACTATTATCTTTAGACCAGATAGTTTAAAGTTAAGTTAAAAGGATTAATCCGCTCTTAGGAATCATTAAATCCCGTAAATAATTGTTCTGATGGATCGTGGATATTCTTTGGGATGTAAGAATCAAATAATTCTTTGTGTTGGAACAAAATATCTCTAAACCCCCCTCGGAATAGGTTATTCTTTTTTAGTTCAAAAGGGATATTGCTGTGTTGCCTTGAATGATACACTAATCCTTTGAATCCGGTACCAACAGGTATCATCCCCCCCAGAACAACGTTCTCTTTCAGACCTTTCAACCAATCGATACGACCTCGTAGAGCGGCTTTTGCTAAAACTCGAGCAGTTTCTTGAAAACTCGCCTCGGATATGAAACTTTGAGTATTCAGAGACGCCCTCGTTATTCCCAATAAGACGGCTCTATAACAGATCGCTTCTTCCAAAGCTCGTCCCGTTCGTTCCGCTCGCAACAATCCAATAAGTTCTCCGGGTGAAAAAACATTAGACATTCCATCTTCCGAAACCAAAACTTTTGATGTTATTTGACGCACAATAATCTCGATATGCCTATTGTGGATTTGCACCCCCTGGGATCGATAAACTTTTTGAATCTTATTAACCAAAGAGATACGACTTTGTGCTATGGTTAACTCTGCGCCAATCAAAAACCCCCAAGGAATTCCAAGAATTCTTGTTATACGTTCGTTCCAACCTTCAACCCTTTTTTCTAGGTTCATTGATATTGAATCAAGCGAGCGCACTTCTAAAACCTGTTCCACTTTTGGAAGACCCTGCGTTATATCACCTGATCTCGATTTTTCATAGATAAATGTAACTAATGTATCTCCTTCAGAAAGGGTTTCACCATAATGTCCATGGACGGTTGCTCCTGGCGTAGCCAAGTAGGGTTTGGCCGATCTTATTACTAAAGAGCCAACACGAATAATTAGAACCTGACCCGCTTTGAGGCGGGGTCCATATTTGGATATACATACATTTTCACAAATAAATTGTCCAAGGTTAATTATTGTCGCTGTCTCTTCACAATAATCGTGCTGGAGAAAAAACCAATTCAAATTTAATGGATTCAAAATGATGTGACTTCCTAGATTGGGATTATAAATTCTCCCAGTTTCGTCCATTAAATAATATTTAAGTCCTTGGAAAGTCTGTTTTAAATTGTCAAGTAGCAAATATTTTTTTACCAAGATCTGATTATGAGTTATTAAATGATAAGAAGAAAAATTCACAAATTTAGGCACAATCCCTAAAGGACCCAATGAATTTCGAATGGAAATTAGGGGATCCCTTTTCATTGATTCTTTTGTTGTCACACTGTCATTATATTTAACACCGTTGAATGGACCCATTCGAGAACAATTAGATGATGACAAAATGATCAAAGGTTGGGATTCCTTATTTCGATTTACCAACGCACGAATAGTTCCTTGATGTTGGGTAAATGCTTGTTGAATCCTTGCCTTGGAATAAAACGAAAATGGATTGAGGTTAGTACGATCTGATCCATTATCCGGGATCCATATTAATCCTGCCCCCCTCCGATCATTTCTTTTTCTGGTATACGAAATAGGGGACTTCACTAAGTCCATTCTTATGAAATAGCGAATCAGGTTGTTTACCCTTACTTCAACAAAAGAAGCATGAACCTCCTCTATAGACGAACCTTTTTTATCTTGGTTCCAATTCAATACTAAACAAGTTCGAACTAATTGAATACTTGTGTGATAAATCCCTCGAATTGGTTTTCCATTTCCATAAAGAATATAATTGACAACTCGAAGTTGCACATTATCTCTTTCCTGCAACAGGTCGTGGGGGAAAAGCGTTGCTAAATTTATCCCGTCCGCTATTTCATATGTGACTACGGGTCGAACCAAAACAAAAAACTTTTTCTTTATAGGTGTGATCCGTTGGACATAGATCCAATTTTTCCATTTTTTTGAATCCGCGGCATTTTTTTTTCCTGTTCCCGGTGGTATTAAGATGCCGCTATGCCAGGATATCTTATCTGTCTCTCCAGGAAAATGGATATCTCCAGAAAAGATTTTCAGTTCAATCCTTTTTTTTTTTCTCTCCACT
>JAJJMC010026532.1:0-16504 GCA_023531435.1 Papaver californicum
TGTATCGTACAGAAATGATTTTATAAAATCAATACAAAGATGTTTGGCTTTACTGAATTTCAACTTTTAATTGATATGTGAGAATTTGATTGGTTGTTTAGTCCAAAAGATTTTTTGGCATAAACACTAATTGTACATAGATACTATGCAAAATTAAGTGTTGCACTTACTCTTAGACGCAGATCCCTCGACTTTCCCATATGCAAACTCTTCGATATCAGGTAAACGCCAATCACAAAGCTGCAACCAGTAAAATGATTCCATTTAACAATCAAACAACAAATGATACAAAGAAAATTACCCAAAAATTCCATTTCAACACAAGTATCAGAAAATGAGAAAAAAAAAGTCCCTTACTTTCTTATCTTCAGAGGTTTCTATTTTCAATTCCTCTTCTGTTTTAACCTCTACTATCATCCTTTTCTCTCTTTTCCTCCTCACAAACACACGAATTTCTGCTCCAAAAAGAAAAAGACTAATGTTTCCATAAAAAAAGAAACCATGAAGAAAAAGACTAGAATTTTAACTCAAAAATGACATCTAAAAGTATAACGATGAAAACCCATTACAAAAACATGACATTACTAACCTGGGTTTGGTTCAAATTCTGTGATTTCGTTCTTGAGAGAGAAGTTTGTTGAAGAAAACCTGGTTATTGGCATATGAAAGATGAAACTAGAGGTTTGAGTTTAATTTGATCTGTGAGAAGGAGGTTAAAATTGAATTTGGGAGAAACCCAATAACGGCGCCCCTTGTCTATATTTGTTATGCCAAAAAATGGTTGTTCAACTGAGTCAGCTCACCAGGCTGAGTTGGAACTGTCACACATCAACTCGTTATCCTTCCACTGTTTAGAGAAGGAGGTTTTCGCTGCTCTGTGAAGCCAGCCTGACGCGGTGTCCTCCACTTCAGTGGCCACACAACCCCAGCGTACGCAAGGATCGTGAGACCAACTCCCAACTTGGAATGGGCGAGTCGATACAATGTGTACACATGAACCTACCGAGTGAATCAAACTCAGTGTCCAACCATCTTAATGTCCCCGCTTGGGTTACAAGCTCACACTACCGAGCTCGACGATCATACTGCACTTCTCAGAGTCTAAATACTACTATAACTTTGAATTTTCCTCGATGTGGGACTAACATTCCTTCTTATCCCTGCATGTGCTTTTGACAGGAGCTAAACGATATCATTTGGGCTATTTAGTTTATTTATACTAGTGGGCTTGAGAAGCCCAATTGTGACTCACTCTTATAGCGGAACAAAATAGAGTTTGGCTGCTTCAGTTAAGGTACTGTTGAAACCAAAAAAAAAATGTAACATAATTGTTCCATCACGATGGGATAAAATCCTATCATATTAAATTAAAAACTAAAGGTAATTGTGATAAAAAAATAAATATATCTGATGGTCTGTTATACGAAATCAAAAATTAGAAATAATTATGATGAAAAGCTAAATATACCTGATATAAAATACGAATATAAATTTAATAAAAAATTAAAAAAGAACTTTATTGGATTGTTGGGGAGGCTTCGGCCAGGGGAAGCCGGCTGTGCTTCCGCCCCTGTCGGTTATGCTTTTCATTTTAGAAAAAAAATGAATGAACTGTACGTCTTCTTTCTTTTTAAAACGAACAGATGTGTAGCTGCATTTGACAGTCCAAATCAGCTAATGTCGAATACATATTCATCAGCCAGAGAGAGGACAATTTTTATATACCTTTTCTTTTTTCTTTTTGAAAGAAGGATGTATATTAAAAAAACATATAGTGTACAGTTGCATAGAGTTTGAAATGTATCCCTCTTCCAAAGCCACAATGTTAGTTAACATGATTCACCAAGAGATCTACGTATTGTAAGTTAACATAGTGGAATTGAGTAAGTTTTATATGATTATAGTGTTGGAATATCTTTTTTATCGATTTCGACGATATAATAATATAATTTATGTGTTATTTTTGTTAATTTCTTACAAATTTATTATATTAGTTTTTTTCTACGCATTACAATTTTCATAATACATCGTTAAAAGACTAAAACAAGAAAAGGAAAAAGAATAGAAAGAGAAGAAAATGGAAAATCTTTTTGTATTTGGTACTGTAACTTCGAAAGTTTGTAAAAAAGAGTTTTGCTACATTAAATCGTGTTCGTTTTTGATGTTCATCGAAGTGTTGTTGAAAAACATCAAATTAAGGTACTGTCGAATACTGGAGAATATGGCGTTACATGTATTAGCATCTAGGGAAGCGCATTAAATGTCTTAGTTAAAGATTATTCACCTTAATACATCCAAATAAGGAAGATTCAAGGCCATCCGTCGTCTTTTCTAATACAGTGATGTTCTGCGCACAAACTCGCTAGCATCTACATTAAAGCTTTTTTGTGTGACAATTTTATTAATATGGGGAATCATAGGAAATTGGGATTGAGATGGCCACTCAAGCCCATGTCCAATTGAATGGAAATTGTGTTAGTTGAAATATAAGGAGAAAGACGGTTTCAATGGTTCTCAATAGACGACATGGAGAAAAACATAGAAAATGATAGAGAAGAGAATGAAAAATATTTTTGCATTTTGTTCTAACTTTGAAAATCTGTAACAAAGAGTTGTGTTATATTAATTCGCGTTCGTTTCTGTTGTTCATCGAAGTGTGTTAAAGAACATCAAAAGTATTATTGAATGTCGGAGACATATACTATTATTTGTACCATCATCTAGGGCAGTGCATAAAATGTCTTAAGTGAAGAGATTACTCGTCTTAATACATCCAAGTAAGTTTGTTCGAGAATTATAGATTGTTATTCTTATTTTATTCTTCTTCTTTTTTTGGTTTTGGTTTTTGGTAACCAAGTATTAGGAGATTTGTAATACGTATAAGAAGACCAATGTTACAATAAAGTTGTAACGTATTGGAAAGAATAATATACAAGTCGTATTATTGTCGAAATCAGTAATAAAGATTTTCCAACATATGTATACAATCTGATGACCTACATAACTAGAATTCTCATCAAGGTTCAGAATTTAGCTGCTCTTTACGGCAAAATGAGAACCAGTAAGCAGAGTTTAATAACCCTATAGATGGTGATGCAACGTATATTATTGAAAAGAAAGAAAAATATAGTTTTATTCATACCTCAAATTATTCCTAGAAATAATGAGTATGAACAAAGATAATTATTTAGACCTCGGTTTCCCAACTATAAATAAAAAATCACAATTTAACTTGAACAAGTTTAAGAAAATAATTAATCAAATTCAACTGTCTAGAACGATAACTTGAAGATTCTTAAATAGATTTTAGGAAAAACCCTAACTTGCGCAGCAAGAAATGATGAAAAAACCCAATAAAAAAACTCAAACCCTAATTTGTTATTTTTTGAAAATTCTGTTCAACCTAAAATAATGAAAGTACTCTTAAAATAAAACGATTTCCACAAACAGAGACCCAAACAGACTTCTAACGAAGAAGTTATTAATAAAACAAAAACTTTCCTAAAATAGCAAAAACGCCTGTTTGAAGCCCTAAATGGTGAAATTTGGCTAAATTATGGCGACCATGTAGATCTTTAGATCTATAGTTCAACATGTCTTGATCGTTGGCCCGTTTCCACCAAAATGGACCCCTCTTGAGGCTATAGCTTGTTATTCTACATCATTCTCATGGCGTTGAGAGAAATTATCCCTTGAATTTTGCTAATCTTCGTCATCTGAATTATCTCCATGATACGACACCAAGTGTTTAACATTAAAAATATCAGAAGTGCGGATATGGCTAGGCATCTTCAACTTATAAGCATTTGGAGTAATCTTAGCAATAATTTCCACTAGACCAATCTTTCGTGCCTTCAGTTTGTTATACTCACCCACAGAGAAACAATCCTTTTTTAATATTTCCCACATAAATTTTCCTACTTAAAAATTTACATCTCTACGTTTTATATATGTTGCCTGCTTATACTTCTCATTAGCTTGAAGTAATTGTTCTTCAACCAACTTGTGAACCTGTTGGATACAGTCTTCAGCTCGAGCTTCAATTCTCCTCTAATCATAAATAGGTACTAAATCTACCGGTGCTCGTGGGTTGTATCCATAGACAACCTATAAAGGACTCATACCCATACTACAATTTGCACAACGATTAAACGCAAACTCATCTTAAAGAGAACTTTATTTATTCACAGTCCACTCTAATATGGTAAAAGAAAAAAAATCAAAACGAAATCGCATTAAAAAGGTGAGAACTGTAATTACCTTGTAATAGATCGACGTGGAGATACCGATTATTTTTCATATTTGTTCTTCTCAACATAAAACCTAAATATATCAATGAAACAATAACAAATCAGTCAAACAAAAGAGGCATCAAAATTGCAGAAGATACAGAGAAGAAGAAAATATTAGGGGTTAGGTTTTGTCTTGGAGTCGTGTGAAATTTTTACCCACTAATCAATACACACATTTTATAAAGAACAACAAAATTATTTATTTTAAAAAGTATATACCTATTTTTATTCATACACAATTTATTTTCATCCATTATTCTGAATTCTAACAATATTAAAAGAGTATTTCTAAATAACATACCTTAACTTGTTAATTTTTATTTTTTATATAGAAAAAAATATTTTTTATTCCGTAAGAAATAAATATAGAATTTAATTATTTGTTTTTTTTTATTTATTCCAAAATTATAAAATAAAAACAAAAATAAATGAATATGTTTTATCTAGTTACTCAAATTATGGATACTTTCTAACTAATTTCTCAAACAAAATCGACGGTCTAGATTTTTTTTAAAAAGTGTAAACGTGGTGTAAGAATAATAAACCAAATCTCAATCAATTAGGACAAAGGGTTTAGTCGACCCACCAATACATAAGAGGATGGTTGCTACCATTTAATGTGGAGCCTAAGATAAAGCAAATTAAATAAATTTCAACCACCAGGAAATGTAAGGGGGCTAACTTATTTTTCATCCAACCAAAAGTTGGGGTTTCGTTCACCGCCCAATTGGAGGGGAGGTTAGCGCAACTTTCAACGTGGAATAAGAGATGAATTGGAGTGTTTAGGATATTGATTCCGGATCATGGAACCAGTTGTAGAGGTGTAAAACGGGTCGACACAACCCAGCACATCCCATTAAGAGGCGAGCTCAGCGTACTATATATCGTGCCAGAGAATGAGACGTGTTGTGTTGTGTTTGAGGGCGTGCTATGCCTGACACATTTATTTTATATTTTTTAAATCTGATATTTTTTATATATTTAAATATTAATATGTTGTTAAAGAAATAACTCAACATAACGTAGATCAAATATCAAAATTTGGTTAATATGAATACTCTTTTATAAAATATACACTTTTATATCGTATTATATAGTGTTTTATATATATTATGACGTGCTTTCTTAACGTGATGTGTTGTGATATACAACATGTTGTGTTGTGCCATTGTGCCGATTAGTCTGACCAGCATAGTACATGAAGCTGTAACTTATATGTTGGATTGGGTTATGTTTGTGCTGACACGACCCAATTTACATCTCTAATCAGTTGGGAGGATGGAGGACCTATACTTCGTTTTGAGAATATAATATGGTATATCCTGTAAAAGAATACTAGTTCTACGCCCATCAAGGAGATACCCACCCAGGATTTCTTCTATGAAACCTTTGCCCTAACCAACATGGCCCGAAAACTGCTAAGATCCGCCATGAAGAGATTTCAAGTGCTAAATGAAAGAAGATGTTTCACTAAGAGCTCTTCATCGACCATGCTTCACTAACTACCCAGGGTGTCGTGGTGGATCTTACAACATGTAACATCACCTTGATGAACCAAAAAAATTAGATCCAAGCAAATTCAAAAGAACGAGTACATGAAACGTACTGTAATCAAATGACCTTTCGCTTAGCAGAAAGATGATTTTGATGGTAAAATGATAACAACACATAATTAAATAGCCACTTGCTCACTGGTGATGATATGACGTATTTTGAACCATTCATTTTTCTAATTCATCTTTAAAAAAATAACTACTGGTAGACCTGTCCCCTGGACGTGAGTGGTCAATTTCCTACTCATTGAATGTACATAACTACAGACAGATTCTCTACAAAGTTTCTAATTTTGCAAGCCCAACTTAAAAACTAAGAGTGTTTGCTCTGTTAGGCTCCTCATAGAACGCCCAAGTAAAAATATATTTCTTCTGTATAGAAATCCTGACTCCGGCCCGTATTTAAGTGGGATTTTGATTATTTGACTCACAAAAATGACATAGTCAAAGTGACATAGCCATGTGGCACAAAAGACAAAAAAGTCAAGCCATCTCATACAAATGAAAACGGGTGGGTCATGTTAATCGGGTATTAAATCCGGATTTTTTTTTCTTTCTCAAGTATCGGAATTTCCGCCAGCTGGTTAGACTCTTACATTAGCTGCTCTGAACATTGTTTGCCGAGTCAGCTTCAATGTCTAATGGAATGGAAGCAGAGATGCTCTCTTTGCCGTCAGCGGAAAGCAAGTCCATTTCACTTCAGTCTACTTCCAATCAAGACTATGTTATCCTTTCTCAGGCCGGTAAGCTAGTGAGTCAGATGGACCAGCAACAACTGGGACAAATCCTTCTTTCTCTCTTCCTATCGATGAACACAATGATGTAGTACTACCACCAAACCACCACCCTCTTCTGTGGGGCAACACACCCATCTCATCTGGGACATGCGGAGCAAAGGCAACGAAATAGCAATCCGAATCTGGTCTGCTGGTACAACACAATACAGGGTTGCCATTAGAGATTCCATCGGTAGGGAAGCCTCCTACGGGTCCCTCATATAGACATATGAGTTCTTTCATCCCTTTTCTTTTCTTTGCTTCGTGTATCTTCCCCATTTCTTTCTTTCTTTCATCTTCCCTATTTCTTTCTTTCATCTGAAAACCCAGAGCATCATCTTCTTTTTCAGTTAACAAAATCGCACATTAAACCCTAGCCGCATCTTCATTTTGGGCATTCAAATTACTAGACATTGAGATTACGAAACAGTAGAGGTTGTGTTGAATCTGCATCTTCATTTTGTCGCTGGTACGTTCAAACTAGGGTTCTATCATCCTTTCATCTTCTTCATCTGAGTCGCTGGTACGTTCTTCAAACTAGGGTTTTCTTTGCAATATGGGTGATTGAATCGAACATGTTTGGTAGGGTTT
This sequence comes from Papaver californicum, assembly GCA_023531435.1. Classification (NCBI taxonomy): domain Eukaryota; kingdom Viridiplantae; phylum Streptophyta; class Magnoliopsida; order Ranunculales; family Papaveraceae; genus Papaver; species Papaver californicum. The sequence goes on from JAJJMC010026532.1 coordinate 7,213, forward strand.
GATTGAATTTTGTGTTTGGTTAAGGTATGATTGAATTAGGGTTTGATTGAATTCAAAATGTTACTGTTAAATTCAATTTGGGGGTTTTATTGAATTGAACAGGGTTTTATTGAATTGAACATGTTTGTCTCTGAATTAGGGTTTGAGATTGAATTTTTCTCTGGATCTGTGAGACACACCAATAGTTGTCTCATATCAGTAATTCCCAACTGAATTTGTTAACTGAATTTGTCTCTAAAACCCCATCATTTTAAGTAGCCTTTTACTTGTATTGTTTGGAGTTTAAAAGGCTACACCATTATCATATGTAGTTTTAAGTTGGTTTGAATACAATACTTCTTGCATTTCTCATATCAGTAAGTGTCATTCATGCGTTTTTGAAAAAGAATGATTATAGTTTGGATGTTGAAGCTTGGTTTAGCTTTTTGATGATGTTAATACTTTCACTGAATGTAAAGTGGGTCTTTCTCTGTTGCATCACTTTTTTTTTTCATGTTTATCTTACAGGAAACATATATTCTTATGTTTATCTTACATGAAACATATGGCGCTAACAAACTGGAACAATAATTTGTCTACAATACCTTGCAATTGTGGAAAGGGATTGTGCATAACAAAAATGGCTAGAACAGAAAAGAATCCAAACCGGCACTTTACCAGATGTCCACTATCGGTATGTAATCCCTTTTTTATAATCCTTTTAAGTTTGTCAGTCACTTATAATATAGTTATGTAAAACAGGGAAACGGTCCTAATAATAAAGGATATGGATTCTGGCGTTGGTTGGATGAACTTCGTCCCTGTGGTTGTTGTCGAGGATTTTGTGTGATACGTCCTAACGATGATGGAACAAAGACTTATAAATGTCCTATACATTTAGATGTAAGTTCTCTTATTTATGTAAGCATATCGTATTCTAATTATATTGGATGAACACAATTAGTAAAAAAAAAATTCTTTTAACCAGGAATGCAGCTACAGCGTAACCGAGATTTATTCAAGTAGTTCTTCGACTAGGAAAGTTAATACAGAAAGTAGGACAACAACGGAAACAAATTCGTCTCGACAAAGTGTGAAAGTCAATACAGCTGTATTTGAATTAGAGGTGGAGCGTCAGGCGATGAAGCGTCAACTAGAACTCTGTGAAAATCTCATGGAGAAGTTAAAAAGTATGGAGTTGTAGTATGTTTGTAGTCATCTCCGTAGTTGAAATTGATCAGTTGTTCGTTTACTTTCAGTTCATGTTTGTAGAACTATGTTGAAACTATTAATAAAGTTAATTCATATTCATTCTGCTACTGGCTGTGCAGTTTGCGTTACATCATGTCATACATGCTTTCGTATTAACTTATGGGATTCATGTCTATTTACTTGTTTAACCTGAAGAAAAAAAATGTCATAACTGAAGCATAATTGATTTGTGATATCAGTATCTTCATAACTTGGTGTGGCCTACTTGTATGTTTGGCACTGTTTCATCGGCAAAGCAAAATTCTGAACGCGCCAACACAACCTCAATTCCATTTTATAGTTTGTTCACTCTCAGTATTTATGAGCTTTCAGTTAAACAACAAAAATCAATTCCAGTTTATAGTTCAATTTAAGTTCAGTTCATTTACTGTTCATTTAGTGTTCCAGAACTCTGAATCATTTACAGCAATTCTTAAACAACAAAAATCAATTCCTTGTACTCTCAGTTCATTTACTGTTCCAGATGTCTGAATCATTTACATCAATTCTTAAACAACAAAAATCCTTTCCTTGTACTCTCAGTTCATCTGCTCCCTGGCACAACCACCCCATCCAACTCCAGTAAGTCTCGATCCTAGAACACGTAGCCAGGAACATCAACATGTAGCCAGGAACAGACGATACAACAGACAGAAAAAAACACAAATGCAAAGAGTTAGAAAAGAATGTATTTGATATAGCATCACAGAACATGTAGCCAGGAACATCAACATGTAAAATCGAACAGACGATACAACAGACAGAAAAAAAAACAGAAATGCAAAGAGTTAAAAAACAGAAATGCAAAGATTTTTTCATACCTTGGTCGTGCATCATCGAGGGTGGGTGTTGCATCATTGGCATCATATAGGGTGGGTGTTGCATCATTGGCATCATAGAGGGTGGATGTTGCATTCCAAATTGATTAGGATGGCAGTCTTGGAACTCTAATTCATCTTCATTCTGCGATGGCGGGTTCTTATCAACTTGTTTACCCTGTAAACGTATAGTATTATCAGTGTTGGTTAAGTTAGTTACAAGATGAAACTATTAATAAAGAAAAATGTTCTAAAAGAACTGATTTTTACCTTCTTTTCCTTGTTGCTTGATTTCCTCGGTTTCTTCTCTGTACAACTTTTCATCCTGTTCTTTCGTTTTGCACCTCTGCGTTTTCTTTCTTTTGGATCCAATATATTATGCTCATCATCACTTTCAGAACTAAGCATCTCCATAGTTGTACAAAGTCCACAAGTTAAATCTTCCGTCTCCATGGTCATCTCTTCTATCACTTCATGACCCCACTCCTCGCATTTCTTAACACGTTCATCATCCCGAGACGCTAACTCTGCTATCCGAATGAACATTTGACATAACGAACTATAACGTTTTGCTTCAGGTGTAGAAACATAACCAACATAGTTGAGTTTAACCATCTTATATGGTCTAACCACATCATGCCTCCATCTATTCACAATATATTTATCCGGAAGCAACTGAACACCATGTTGTATCAAAACTGATAACATGTGCCTGCATGGTATTAACTTGAACTCGTAATTCCGACAGCTACACATCACATCTAACACTTTCTCATTAAAAGTGATATAGAAACGAGATTGGGTAAAATGTTTTTCGTCCTCATCATCAACAAAAGACACAGCTTCATCTATCTCATATTTTATTATCCCCTCCACATTCCCTTCATCTACTTTTATCTCTTTTCTCAGACCACCAATTAAAACAAATTCCTCTTGGACTTCTCGAAATTTCCCAAATGTATATAGTTTTTGAAGTTGGTGCTCCATTTTAAGTCCATAAATTTCATTGATGTTGCTAGTTTGACGCAAAAAATCCTGAAAATTCTCCTTTTCAATTTTGTACCTCAAAGCTTGATCGAATTGTTCCACAAACTGTTTCAGACTTGTTTTCGCATTCAAAAATCCATCAAAGAATGCATTCATACTTTCACTTCTTTGAGTAGAACTCATTCCTGCCCAAAACATGTCTTTGAGGTAGCATGGAACCCAACGGTCTCTCATCCTGTATAAAGAACTCAGCCACTCATGCTCTTCCAACTTATACTTTGTAATCAATTTACTCCAGCGCTCTTCAAATTCATGAATATATTGTGACCCATACACAGCAGTTCTTATTTTGTAGCTCATTTTTTTGTACTTAGGGTGTTTCTGATTCAACTTAGTAGGTAACTTCTTCATTAGGTGCCATATACACAACCGATGTCTTGTATTCGGAAATACAATCTCGATAGCTGCCCGTATCGATGCACATTGATCAGTTACTATTCCTTTAGGAGGAACAGACATACACTCAAGCCACTGTGTAAAAAGCCATATAAATGTCTGGATGGTTTGGTCGGCAAGCAAACCACATCCAAGCAAAATTGACTGCCATGGTGATTTATCCCTACAAAAGGTGCAAATGGCATATCATACTTGTTAGTTAAAAAAGTGGTATCAAAACTAATTACATCACCAAATTCTTTACAAGCTTCTCTGCATCTTCCATCAGACCAGAACACATTTGCTAACCTTCCTTCTTCATTCAAATCGATACTGTACCAAAAACCTGTATTTTCCTTCTGTTTTTGAATAAAATACTTCAATAAAGCTGAAGCATCTCCTACACCAAGTCTTAATTGCCTTAGAGCTCTGAGCTCGTTCTTTAAATCTCTTTCAGTAAATGGAAGATTGCCATATCCGCCATATTCAACTGATAGGGCTTCTAACGATTTGCGTGGCCTGATTCCAGCTCTATCATTGATATCTAATTGTCTCTTTACATGAGAGTCTATTTCACGTCTTGTAAAGAAATTAGCTTTCGAAGGAGTAGCGAAGTTGTGGTTATGCTCAAGTGTTACCTGGCTGATCTTATACTTCAACTCTGTTGTTAGAACAACCCGAATCGAAGCTTTGCAGTTTGTTCTAATAGTTCTTCGCGGCTTGGCTTTTGTTGGTTGCTTACTCATGTTAACACCTTCCCGCGAACAACTTAGCTTCGCCCATCTAATTACGCTGGTACCCGGATAAAAGTTTATTGATCGCTTTTTAATTTTAAAGCGCATCGCCGCTGCGTATTCTTTGTAAAATTTGTGAGCAAGTTCGAATGTTTCGAACTCATCATTAATAGAAGGAACTAGTTTGGGTATTGTCTCCGGATTCAATGAAGTCTCAATTTCTTCTTCGGGTGTCTGTGGATTCGACGGACAAACATCATCTTCTTCCATTTCAATCTGTAAAGGAAACAATACAGAATAAATAAACTCTACCTTGACAGGCTACCAGAACAACAATTACAATGTGAATACACGATTGCTACCAAGTTTGCTGAACACTAATAGCTACCAAGTTTTTTCTGGGTTTGCACAAAAATATGAGATTGAACAAAAATAACAATAATCAATCAATAAACTCTAAAGAAACAACATTCAATCAAAACCCAGATGAAGAAAGGGTTACCTGCTGGAACTGATTGTTGTTGTTGCCGTTTAAAGAAAACCCTAATTTGAAGAAAACCCTAGTTTGATCGTACAAGTGACTTCTATTCAATCGTATGAAGATGCGGCTAGGGTTTAATGTGCGATTTTGTTAACTGAAAAAGAAGATGATGCTCTGGGTTTTCAGATGAAAGAAAGAAATGGGGAAGATGAAAGAAAGAAAGAAATGAGGAAGATACACGAAAATTTGAGAAAGAAAAAAAAATCCGGATTTAATACCCGATTAACATGACCCGCCCGTTTTCATTTGTATGAGATGGTTTGACTTTTTGTCTTTTGTGCCACATGGCTATGTCACTTTGACTATGTCATTTTTGTGAGTCAAATAATCAAAATCCATTTAAGTGGCCCTCTGTTTATTTCATTTTTCACCGGCAGAAAACATCACTTCAGTCTATTCCCCCTTACCTCACAGAAAAGCTAAAAAAGGAAAAGAAAAAATAGTTTTTATCATTTTAATGGATAAGCTTACGGTGTCATAAAATTGTTGGCTTATCTTCTTAAAGATAAAATCCTCTTTTTTTCTCTTCTAATGTATTTTTCGTGGTGATGTATTACGTTCAAATATCAGTGTCGTAATTGTCATGATCACTATTTAAAGCAGAAGAATATGGACCATAAATCAACTTGTTGATTAAATTATTTGGCTAGTCGTTATTGTTAGTGTAACAATCACCATTATGATCACCGTTTTAAGTAATAATCATGATAAATTTCATTTGCAGTGGCACCTCCCAGGACCCATTGCTTAGACTGATTGACGCTTCAAGTGGCTAGCAAAAAAAAAGAAAAAAAGATTGACGCTTCAAGTGTTATTCTCCTATCGAACTCTTGTCACCAAAGAACAAAACCATTGAGCTGCAACTTAAATAATGTAGGTATCGATTATCGGTTTTGGACCTCTTAGTTTTTCATAAAAACAAATTCGAAAAAATCCAACAGAATGTTTATTACCCACATCACAAATAAAGTAGTATAGAGCACAGATGATTACAACTATCCGATTGCTTATGTATGTATTTTTATTTTTATTTTTATTTTTGTTATTGTATGTTTTTCAACGTTTTAATCCTACGCAAACTTTAACCATCCGGAAGGTTGGAGGTGCAAATTCTATGTTGCACGTACATGGATATAGGATATGGTTACGTGCGATATGATTATAGAGATACATTAAATTTTTAAAAAATAGGTTACAGAAAAACGTTATATATGTATTATACACATCATTAAAGTTAAATTTTATAATATTCTACCCATCAAAATGAATTTTTTATTTTTAAATTTTTGATTATTAATTAAATAAAATTAATAATATAAAATAATGATTAAGTCTTAAGAATAATGTTTACATTTAACTAAAAAAGAGGATAAATTATTACCACGTTTAGTTTATTTTAATTTTCCAAACCAATATAAAACGTTTATGGTGTGTCCGGAAGTGTTAAATCAGTATCCACAAAGTGTCCAATGTCAACTTTTATGGGACACATGAGGTGGTGTGTCCATCGCGTGTCATGCGTGTATCGTGTCTGACACGGTTACGACATCTTTCCATGCGTGTCCGTGCAACCCAGTGTAAATTATATCGAGCCAGTACGTCTATGACACAACACAACATGTTAAAATTTGGTCATAGTACAACTTAACACATGATCAAATATGGCATGGCATATATAACACGTTAGTTTAATGTGTTGTGATGTGCCAAACTAATAGGCACATCTGTATAGCACAACACGCGGCATGGATAAAAACGTAACACAGCACGGATGGTATAACATGCGTACAACACGGTAAAACACATCACATTTTATGTATATTTCACAAAAAATTCATTATTCTAGCTCATTTTTAATATTTTATTTTCGTTATATTAACTTATTTTTATAATATATATAATATTTAAATATTTTTTTAGAAAATATAAAATAAATGTATTAACACAATACAATACGATACATCATGTTTTTTTTTCTAACAAAACATAATATATAACATGTAAACATGTGACTTCATAGGCTGTGTTGTATTAGGCAAGCACGTTTTACATCTCCTACAAAAAAAAAAATCATAAGCAGACGGTTTACATTTTCATCATGCATGATTTTGTTTTGTTTTTTTACAGCTGAATGTTATGTGTAAGTTAACATAAAATAAAACCATTTTATAGTAAGATGGATAATTGATTACTGTTTTGTTTCATGCGAATGCGCATTGTCCGCTTCCGCTTGCAGGTTGTTTTGTGTTTGAATGGTGGTTAGTAATCAAACAACTTAACTAGTCTAGACGGCTTTAAACACGCAACAAAAATAACACGTCTCTTTATTTTATTGGAACAACACAACACGTCTAGGCAGTAAAAACATGTTGATATTCATTCTACTAAACAAATCAATTTGATAACCCAAAGTTGATTAAAATACGTGGCCTGATCGTGTAATGTAAGAACACGTCAAGATTCAATGATTGCAAAATGTTCTAATTTCTACTCAGCTGATCTTACTCAATCTTTTTGTCTTAGATTAATATTATATGGGTCGATGAAAATCAGATCACAAATTCTATTCAGTAGTATACTGAGAATCATATGTTATTTTATTTGTCAGGATCTCCCACATGCCAAGATTGATAATATAGTAATAGTATTCAAAGATACTAAAAAATAATTCCAGGTTGAAATTTCAGATCAATGTTCACATTGCACAGCAAGAATAGAACGAACATTCACATAGACTTGTGACAACTTTTGGATCAGTCCCGTGGAGTCTGTACATGAAAACCCCGGATAGTATATATTTGAAGTCGTTGGAATAATCGCTGATCTCACACCTGTAAAACAAAGATTAAACACAAAAAAAATAAGATGATGGATGAGTCACGAGCAGGTCGTTCTCTTTAAGACGTTTTATGGTTCTGTCTTGAGTTTTGTGCAAGCAGTTCTTTCTTCGTCACAATGTTCCCAGAATAAAACAGTCGAGAAAATTCTCTATCAATCTCTCACGCACACAATGAGAGATTGAACACTTTCACTCTTTCTAATCTTGCTCAGAACCCTAGTCTCTTGTTTCACAGTTAAACAAAAACAAAAACAAAAACTTCTATAATATTTTTGTTTCTCAAAATATGATTTTATTGCCCAAAAATTGAATTCGAATTAATAGAAAATTTATTGAATTAATTACTACCATAAAACAGTCACTCAACAGTCAAAAAATAGACAAATAAATCATACCATAATTAGTACAATTAAAAACGTAATTAAGGACAGTAAAAAAGTTTTTAAAAAATCTTTTTAAAATGATCAGAAAACAATTTTTAAATTCAAGAGACCTCCCAAGACCCCATCGTCCCGAACTAATGTTATACATGTACGGGTACGTGCACATATACACCTAATTAGTAGAGGAAGACGTTTGAACTTGTGACCTATCTTACAAGGCCTAAAATCCTTTACCACTAGACTAGAAGTTAAAGGTTGGTATAGATGTAAAAAAAAATCTTTTTAAAACATATATCCCAACAGAAGTTAACCAAGTGTTTAAACTAGAATTGTCGATGAATACCTGATTACCCAAATCCGAATCGAAATCGATTGATATGGGTCTGGTTCCGAGTCCTAAAACTATAAAAAAAGGTTTCGGTATTTTAGAATCGATATGTTCATGTTCATAAACAATTTATTACTCTTTCCGTTTCAATAAAAATATTAGACTAATATAAAAAAATAATAATAATACTTTTACTAAAACGGAAAGAATATTATTTTTTATTCTATGTGCAAGAGGTTTATTCACCTACTTAACATGAATTTCCCATTGAACTGTGACACTAAATTGATCAGAGTCATGCCATATTTACCGAACTTTCACACCATCTAGCTTACTTAGTGCGACATCAAGCATACCACGTTTGATCCAATGACTTAGTAAAGCTTTTCTCTATCGGCGCTTCTTTATATATGAAAAACAGATTTAAAAAAGAATCACAAGAACTACAAGTATGAAATCGTAACACACTTTAGTCAAAAAATAAGCTTTTAGATATAAAAAGGATGAATTTGATAGTTTATCTTGTTCTTAAAGCATCAATTTACTCTGTGTTTATTAAAACACAAAAAGTTGAAAGAAAAAAAAAGAAGGCTTCTCACAAGGATTAACTTTAAATGGATAAGTGTGAAGTCATAAGAAAATGTTGCCTTATCTTCTTTGTTTTTCTTAATAAGATGATATTTTGATTTTGTTTCTGGGTTAATTTTGGTCATGTATCATTGTCCAATTTGTCTATATTGTTACTATTCTAAATTTAATGCAGAGTACTAAGGACCATGAATCATTTTCTGAACCAAATTTAATTATAGAGTCAATTCTTTGCTGACTGGTTGATGTTAAGCGACTAAGTACAAGTGTTCTTTGTCCAAGTTTTGTATCTTTTTCCATCCTCTATAGTCACCAAATTAAGAAGGAAGCCTGATATAGGGGCTCCAACATCAATAGAGGGGCTCCAATAATAAGACGAAATAGGGACATTATGAAGTAAAACTCAAAA
>JAJJMC010026547.1:0-10506 GCA_023531435.1 Papaver californicum
GGTGACCGGAAAAGTGTCACCGGCAATTGAAGTCAAGTAACGGTCAACAATTATATATAGCTGGCAACTAACGGTCAAGGGGATCATGGGAGAGAGTCAGCTACTGAGCCAGCTGGCCTGACTCGGCTGACTAGGTCTTACTCAGTTGAGTTGCATCGGACTCAGTGAGTTAACTCGCTGGACTGAAAATCCAGCATAGTTCTGTTTGTTTCTAGCAATTTCAGGCCATTTACAACTCCTTCCTGCACAGTTTCATTCAGACAATCACATAATTCATAGCAAACCCATTTCAGCCTCCTATCTGCTTTCAATTCTTCACTAAAACAAAGCCACAACTTTAACATCTCAACCCAATAGCAAGCAACAATGAACTTAAGATCCTCTGAATTCTTCACAATTATTAGCCCAAATCAATTCACGGCGAAATCCCATCTGAAATTCAATTTCAATTACAGTGACCACATACCTTCTTCTCTGCATTTTCAAATCACAAAACCAAACCATTCTCAAGCCTAGAACAACGACCATGAACCCTAGTTTCTGTTCAATTTCAACCTCCCATCTTCTCAATTTTCTTTCACAGATCCACCAGAACCCATCTTATCAATTCTCTCTTCAACATTGAATTCGGGCAAAACCCTAATTATGAACCTAAAACCATTTTAAATCCATCTACTCTTCCAAATTAGCCAATTCAAACACATATGTGCTATTTGTCATCTCAATTCGAGAACCCATTTCACAATGCCTCCAAACTCAGCAACTCAGATCCTCAAATAGCTACAAGAAAAACCCATCTCAAAGCTCATTCTCACTCTCGATATGATTCTTCTGCCAACAAACCACAACCCCATCTATTCAACACTATTTCAACGAATCTTCTCTCTTTTCTGTTTCTTGAACTCATGAAAACCCTAACTTCAATCTTTGATTAACTCGACCTGGGTTCTTCTATCTGAGCTTCTTAGCATTAACAGCAGCAAACTCATTTCCCACTACTTGTCTTGATCTTGATTCGAGCCCTTTCTTCCTTCTCTGATTTTCTTCTCTACGGGGTAGAAGTGAAAATGGTATTTGAGTAAAGGAATGAGAATTTCTCTAAGGACCTTTGATAACCCTATCTCTTTTGTAACTTTTCCCTGGGTTACAAGGCGGCTCTAATCAACTTAAAATAATCTTCCTGAACTTTGAGTTAGGCTAACAAAGTAACCAATACAGTCCTTTTGAACAAGTTTCCTTTAAGCTCGTTACCCTATCAGTCTCTTTCTAGTCAAAATTTTAAGGTTTAGGTTCGCGTTTGGTAACGTGTTCCTAAAGCGGGCAAGAAGGAAACGGTGATGAAATCCGAGTCCTTATCTTATATGGCCAGTTCTTGCCCTTTACTAGAAAAGTAAATCCGTATTCAGGTCCTCAACATATATGCACACGAAGGAATACAGTAAACCCACTTGCAAGGGATTCGTGGGTTGATCGAATCTTACCACCCGTAACAGACGGGGGATGAACCGTTGAATTCGACTTAGACCATTGACTCCTGTGTCAGTGTACGAACCAAAGGGGCCGAGACAATATAGTAATTGTCGTCCTTCCCTGTGCAGTTTATATTTAATACTACTCTTCCGTAGGGTTTAAAAATAATAATAATGTCCGTAAAGTCCAAAACTAAAAGAAATTTACAAAAATAATCAAAAATTTCCTAATACAGTTTTCTAAATTAAATTAACTAATAAAAATCCCAAAAAGTAAAAATTAACTATTTGTCTTCTCTACGTTCGTTCAGCTTTAACTTTACTCCAAGTCTTTTAATTACCAAAATCTTTGGCTCAATTTCTTTTCGTTTCCGTTCCCTAAACCTGCAGCAGAAGATAAATACCAAAAAGCGTAAAATCGAACAGAATAATAAAAATCTAAAAAAAACATATAATTGAAAAACAACTCCCCGGCAGCGGCTCCAAAAACTTGATGCGTCGGAAAACCGACTTTGTTTTACCGCAAGCGCACAGTGTCGAAAGATGTAGACAAGATCAAATACAGTTCGTTCCCACGAGGAGTTTGGATTAAAATATTTTTTTAGGTTTTTTTAATAAGAATTTAATTAACTAATGAATTAAGATTATTTAATAAAGTTTGAAAACAATAAGAGGAAAACGTTAAGGTTCCGAGAATCCGTTGTAGATTAGGGTTTAATTGCGTTCGTCACATAGGGTCTCGATTTCAAAAAGAATTGTTTGTTCTCAACCTAAAGTAGAATTTCGAAGTACTAAATATACGGGGCATAAAGAGTCAAAGAATATTCATAGAACAATTTCATACAAGGTTACAACGAGTCCTTCTACTAATCAAACAATGAACTATACGTGGCATAGAACATGAAATCATCGAGACGGTAAAACGTTGAGAGAGAGACAAATTAATGATATTTAGTTCATATAATTGAAAACCCTAGTTTTGAAACACAAATAGAACCATCTCTACAAGTTCATCCTTTCGCCCTAGCAAGAGAATTATCCCAACATGGCTTTCTCAAAAGCCATAGAAATTAATAAAAGAATAAATACGAACTAACCCTTTAATCGTTCCGGCTTCGGAAATTCTGTCTGAAAGTCTCTTATGAATGTTCTGTCTCTAGTCTGTATCTATCTTCCGTCAAGGGCTATTCTCAGTATAGTATCTTCTCTGCCCTCTGTCTGTTTGTGTCCGGAGGTATCTCAGCGTCCAAGTATAGCTACGTGAGCCTATCTTTCCAAGTATATCCGTGTATGAGGTATACAGCTCTATTTATAGAGGTTGAGTCACCGATCTTTTAGAATCCTAATTGAATTAGGAAACATGCACCGACTATATTTCCGTGTATAACACGGTTAAACTTTCCTAACTTCTACCCTGACTTGTATTCCGCAGCAAGAATCTCTCCAACTTTGTCCACCTTCTAAACTTAAGCCGCACGATTCTCCCTGTTCCCTTGAGCATTCAACAGCCATAAAAGCATCGACCATCACTACATCTTCTTAACTGCCACATCTCAAGCATCTCCATCACTGTCGAGCTCTCACTTCCATCAATGGCATCATCCAAGCTCAACCATTCCCATGTTCGATTCATCACAGCTTCCATTCTCCTCCAGGCCCGAGTTCCTCTTTTCCAGCAAACACTGAGAAACCACAACTCTTCTTCGTCTTTGTTGTTTAGAAACCAATTACGACTAGTACCCACATCTTCTAATATCTCCAATAATCCACTACTGTCTATTACAGCTCGAAACTTACCCTTCGAAAATCCATCACCATTTGATCACGATCATGATCAGTCGCTGATCACAATGGCAGCAGCACTCATTCACCAATCTCCATTCTCTCGAGCTATCAATCACAGCAGCACTACTTCATCAATGGCAGTGATTCCATCACCAAGCTCACTGCCACAACCATTCTTTCTCAACAGCTAGCATTTACCCACACAGACCACTCCATCACAGCCATTCTTTTCTCCATTCAACTGCCAAGCTCATCATGGTGCTCATCAACATTCTATTTAACCATCATAAGCAACGACTCCCAAAGAAAGAATCATTCGAGCTCTGTTTACAGAAACATGGTGTTCTTGTTTTAGTTTTGGGAGGGAAAGAAGGTGGCCCCAAAATCCAGCTTCTCGGTGCTCTATCAATATTTAAAACTCGACAGCCCCGAGAAAATGAGCAGGTGCTCATATAAACATTTGAATTCAAGTTGTCCCTTAACGTGTGCCAGGTTGTCAATAGCAGTCTCTCTTGAAATGACCTTTTTGCCCTTAGTATTCGTTTCGCTCATAACTTCCTCATAGGAAGTCAGAATGACCTCGTTCTTTCGCCGTTGGATCGTCCTTTTTGACCTTTTTTCCCTGGAATAGACTGAGATCCACTGGGTCTTTAGAAATTCTTCTCTTGTAAAGCTCCATTTCACTTGTTTCAGAGACGTAACCTAATAAAACACATAAACTAGAAAAGTAATAATAAAACACGGTAATTCACACAAAATCTAGCAAATAAGAATAAGGAAATGATACTTAAAATGTATAAATTATGCACTTATCATGAACCTAATTATGAACCTAAAAGAGGCAAAAGACTTAGAATAGAAAAATCTTTTGGGCCAGACTTCATAACCTGTTTAGTTGAAACTGATCCACAAACCCATAAAGAGGCCATGACTTCTTCTGAAGCTCCATGGTGGAAAGAATCCACTATTAGTGAGATGGATTCTATTGTTCAGAATGAAACCTGGGAGATAGTAGATTTACCTCTAGGGTGCAAACCCATAGGTTGTAAATAGATCGTCAAGAGAAAACGTAAGGTAGATGGAACTGTGGGAAAGTATAAAGCTATACTAGTAGCTAAGGGATATAAACAAATAGAAGGTGTAGATTTCTTTGACACTTATTCACCTGTCACTAGAATTACTTCCATTAGGATGCTAATTGCAATCGTTGCAATTCATAACCTAGAAATACATCAAATGGATGTAAAAACTGCGTTCCTAAATGGTAAATTAGATGAAGAAATTTATATGGACCAACCCGAAGGCTTTGTAGTGAAGGGTTATAAAAACAAAGTGTGTAGACTTAAAAAGTCCTTATATGGCTTGAAACAAGCACCGAAACAATGGCATGAAAAATTTGATCATGTAATGTTCTCTAGTGGATTTAAAATAAATGAAGCTGACAAATGTGTGTACAAAAAATCTTTCAATGATGCATGTGTGATTGTATGCTTGTATGTTGATGATATGCTTATACTAGGTACAACCTTAGAAATCATTAATTCCATTAAGAACATGTTGAGTGAGAACTTTGACATGAAAGACTTAGGTCCTGCTGATGTAATCCTAGGGATGAAAAATAGAAAGGAGTCTAATGGATTTAGTCTTAGTCAATCTCATTATGTTGAATCAGTTCTTAAGAAATTTAACCAGTTTGATAGTAAACCAGCAAGTACTCCATTTGACCCTTCTTGCAAGCTCAAGAAAAACAAAGACAATGGAGTCTCGCAACTTAAATATTCACGTGTCATAGGAAGTCTGATGTATTTAATGAACTGCACAAGACCAGAAATTGCCTATGCTGTGAGTAGACTAAGTAGGTATACTTGTAATCCAGGACATGAGCATTGGGATACACTTTTCAGAGTGTTGAGGTATCTTAAATACACTTTAAACTACCGTTTGAGTTATGAAAGACACCCCGCTGTTCTTGAAGGATACTGTGATGCAAACTGGATAGCAAACTCAGATGAGTCTAAGTCTACGAATAGATACATATTCACTCTAGGCTGTGGATCAGTGTCTTGGAAGAGTTCCAAACAGACCTGTATCGCTCGATCCACTATGGAATTCGAGTTTATTGCGTTAGATAAAACAGGAGAGGAAGCCGCTTGGCTAAGATGTTTTTTAGAAGACATTCCTCTCTGGCATAGGCATGTGCCATCTATATCTATACATTGTGATAGTCAAGCTGCAATAACATCGCTAAAAACAACAACTATAACGGAAAATCTATTCATATTAGGAGAAGACACAATTTTCTAAAACAACTAATCTCAACTGGCGTTATTTTTGTTAACTTTGTGAGGTCTAAGGAGAATATCGCGGACCCTTTGACGAAAGGCTTTTCCGAGGAGATAGTTAGTAATGCATCAAGGGGGATGGGACTTAAGCTCATAAATTAAAACTTGTCATGAAGGATACTCAACCTTGCTGACTGGAGATCCCAAGATCAAGGTTTTGAATGAGACAACTAATTTATGGCGGGTAAAAATTAAACACTATCAGGGAATTATTTTCTCTGTCCCTTCCCTATGGTGTAGACGTGATAGTGTGACTACATGTGAGGATGACTTATAGTAAAGTCTTAATGAGTTCTATAGTTTCAATTTAAGATTGAAATGGGGTGGAGCAGTTAACACTCTTGATAGAACTCATTTATCTGAATGAGGAAGTGGGTCGCTTCCTATGAGAATTGAGCTGAATCTCTAGAGCATTCTGAGAAACGGGATATGTCCATGGCCAAAACGGACATAACAACGTGAACTTAACAGCACTCTTGAGAGATATCTCGCGTAAGGAGCTATTGATGAATTACACCAAACTATGGCAGTTCAAGCATCACGTTCACTGTCCATCAAGTAGTTCTGGTACTTCTCACTAAGCAGAGGTTCAATTCCTTATGGACACCTATTGCTTAAGAGGTATTTCTCGTTTTCCGGTTTTCTGATTTATCGCTTTCTTCATTCATGTGAGGGATTGTTAGAATTAAAAATGGATTTGTTACTTAAATTAATTTTGTTACTTAATATATCTTAAAGGGACCTAGGGTCACTAGTCCAAACTTGGGGTGGAAATAACAAAGCCATCCATTTTCACTTCTTAGTGAATGAGAAACCTTTGGTTTGTCCCATATTGGGCAAACCAAGGAGGAAGTTTATCCTTATTACCACAAACGTTCTATATAAGGAAATGGACTAGTGGGCAAATGCACAAATGTGCGGTGCTTCGCACCGAAGCACCGCGGGCTTGCGGAGCTTGCGTGAGCCTTGGTGCGAGCCTCAGCGCGAGCCTCGGTGCGAGCTTGGCGTGTGCTCCAGCGTGTGCTCCGGCGTTTTATATTTTAATTATATACATTAAATATTTGACCGTTTTGTATTTATAAAAATAAATCAGGTTTAATAAACAAGATCTTTTAATTAAATATCTCGAATTAAACATGTTGAATTAAATGAATTTTGACAGTTTGAAAAATCAACAGTCTTCTTCTCCTATAAAAGAAAAACAAAAATCAGATTTTCACTTACCCCAGACGCAGCTACTATCATGTCGTCTTTTCCCCTCTTCTTGCTTTGTTTTGAGCACGTAGATAAAAATTTTCTTTCTTATTCTGTTGTTAAGTTCCCAAGGGGCAACGAGTTTTTGCTAGCTGGGTTGGTATCAGGTGGTTTTATCCTGGATTCGATTTGTCCTCACTAGTGGTATAGAAACACTCTTTCTAGATCTAGAGGTGTACCCGACAAATATCGAGTTAAGGGCAATCTATTAAACAGGCGACTCCATCTTCTGTGTGTGTGTGATTGTCTGAAGTGTGCTGTTTTGTTCTAACGATTAATCTCTTTCAAGTTTCTTTTTGGTTTACTTACTGTTACAGGAATATTTTCCAACAGAAACTTCTTCTTGTGCCCCAAAATTAAAAATGATAATGTTGGCTTTGGACCATTTCAGACAGCTTCCTCTTCAAACCAATCTGGGAGGGCTTTCAGACAAGAGAGTGCAACCACCATGGTGTATATTCCTTGACGATTTCTTAACGATTAGTAGTAGCAGTCTTTAGTTTTTTGTTTTTTTTTTAAAAATAAAATATGTTAAATTATTCTCTGCTTAAATTTTTAGCAGCGTATTTATCCACTCATTTGGATTATCTTAGTTTGCATAAACACCGGGCATGACCCGTACCGTTTTGAATTGTTAATGTTACCTGATGTTTGCATAGCGTGGTCTTGTTAACTTATTTGATGTTTTATCGATGAATTTTTTATATGATTCGGTAATGTTTTTATGTTGGTAATATTAATCAAGATATTTTATATCCTTATTTAGTTAAAGGTTGGATGTTCCTTTTCTAGATCTAAATTAGCACAATATATATCTGAACGAAGAAGATGATGACGATTAAAGTTGTTACCTTTGAAAATTAAAAGCAAAGGGAAAGATGTTATAATGAATAACCAAATAAACCTAAGAAAGCATTAATCAATCATTGTGCAATTGTTAAGCACACGAGTATTTAAGCCTTATGTTAAAGCATGTTTCCTCCTCTAAGCCTAATTTTCATAGAACATTTTTCATTAAACTTATATCATTCTGTTTTCACATTTTTTCTACTAAGGAACGATCAATCATTATAATTCGAAATTTTTTTCCTAGAAAAACTGGTTAAACACTTGGTCAAACACGAATGTAGAAAAAATAGCAATGAGTCGATTGCGGTTTGACCCATTACGATACCCCAGTTCTAACTGAGAGTTAATTGTTTCATCCGAGATGACTTACTGAGTCAGTTTTTTTCTTTATTTTTCTTTTATAGATACTATTTAAAAAATCTATTGTTTTTTATTTTATTTTACTTTTGAATGTATTATTTAAATAAAAAGAAAAATAATAATAATAATTTGAGTTATTTTGTGTTTGGTTCCCAAGTTTTGGTATGGTAAAGGATTTGGGTCTTACGTTTGTCCAATTCAGTGTTTGGATCGTTGACCCATTAGTCAAGGTTTACATGCAATAATACAAGAAAGAGCAAATTTTATATTCAAGTAAAGAAATAAGACAAATAACAAAATTATATATACATGTTGAAGACTTATGTACAAGAGCGAAAGAAATCAAAAGATGAAAATTGGTGAAGTTTATGATACCGAGACAATACAAGTTGTGAAGAATCAAGAGGTAAAGTCCTTCTCTCACGGCCATATTAGTTAAATTTATTAGTTTATAGTTTATTTAAAGTTAAAAGAAAAACGAAAAAAAAAAAAATTTTAAAAAAAAAAAGATGGTATATATCGTTTTAGTTATTTGTTTATATATTCATTTAATAAGGCCTTGGGGAAGAAGAAAATTATATAGAAGTTTCAAGCAACAAGAAATTGAGGAAAATAGTAACATGTGTTAAAGTTCTACGAAGCTCAAGAGTTCATCATCAACAGTTGAAGACCGAAGACATTTCTATTTGCTGTGAGAGTGGTGTTGATGTGAACCGGGTGAGAAGGTAAGTAAGTGTTCCCATCCTAACATAGTGGTTGATTTCCTTTCTTAGAGGTCATCAGGAAAAAAAGGATTTTTTTTCGTCCCATTTTTCTATGGGATAAAATCTTCATATAATTCAGAAGGTTCCTTTTCCTTCTCACCAATCAACGTGTGTAGTATTTCTCACTCCTGCCTGCACACATGAGAACCATAAAGTATGTTTTTTGAGTGACAATTTTATAAAACCCTATTGGTGAGGCAGAAATCAAGGCGGAATGCTTATTCGATCACTCTCAAAACTGGATTCTTTCATAGAGTGGTTTTCTCCTAACTCAAGAGTTAAGCATGAGAATAATGTTCTTTGGCATTTCTAACTTCTTATTATTAGTGTGCAGAAACTTTATGTCCTCATAGCTCTTTGGATGCTTGTTCTCTTGAAGTTTTTAAAAGTTGGAAACTAGGTTTTGTGAGTATACCTCTTGTAAACCCTCACGAGACTATAACTCATCCATTAGGGACACCTATGGGTTTAAAGGTTTGTTACACATGCTAAGTGTAACTGTGTCCTCGATGAAATGTAGTTGTGTATTTTAGTTTAGTTTAGGATATATAGTTTGCTCGAGGACTAGCAAAAGCTAAGTGTAGAGGACTTTGATAAGTGTATATTTTACATTTTAGAGTATTAATTCCATGCACTTATTTGTTAGATTTCTTGTGATTTATTGTATATTACGTTTTTATTTGGTTATTTATCTTTTATAAGGTGAAATCATCCAAACGAAGTGAATTAGCACTTAATTGTGCGACAAAAGAAGTGCTGCAAATGAAAAAAGTACAAATACCAGGTGAAACTTTTCCAAATTCAGGATTTGTTTTCATCATCACGTAGAGAACGAATAAATGAAGTCAACAACGAAAGAATGAAGTCATTCCGATTTCGTATGAGAAAGCTATAAGCAAAACAAGAACCAAGGGTATATTGGTGGTTTCAAGGGGGACTACTATTTGCACTCCGTCATACGTTAAGGGGAAGATGAGATTTAAGTAATTATATAGGCACTAGCCACTCCACTAAGGGCAGCCAGTTTTAAAATTGTATTAAAGGCACCTGCCTTTCTACTATGGGCAGCCACATCTTCCCAAAATTTAAAAAATCAGAAATATTTAGGGTTCTCCCTTGTTTATCCAGTTTCAGTGATTGAGGAGTTGATAATCATGATTAGTGATGGTGGTAATATGTGGCTCGATGAAGAGATGAATAGTGACTGGTTCTCGTGATTGAATCATGGCGGCAGTCAATATTGGTTTGTTTGTTGCCATTATTGGTAGTTAATTGATAGACACATTTTAGTGTCTAGATTGCACCTTAGTTTCTATTAAGTTAGTATTCGATTTTGCAAATATTACGTGTTTTTATGCTTTTGTAGGTACATTTGAAAAATAAAGATTTGTGGAAAAATTGGCTCAAAAAGTGATAAAGGCACTCAAGGACAAGTGTTATTTGGCACACTAGAAGTGGATAAGGGGTACCCCCGAGTCAACTCGGTCAAAATCGGGTCAAACCCGAGTCAAATCGGTCAACCCGAGTTGACCAAGTCAAGCCAGTCACGGAAATCGTCTGCATACAACTGTGAACTTTGATTCATGATAAAACTTGTATATTTTCGTCCCAAATTGATACACAATATACTAGAGGACAATACAAGATTAAACACGTGAAGAAACAGCAATTTTAGCCGGAAAA
>JAJJMC010026551.1:0-22977 GCA_023531435.1 Papaver californicum
TAGCTATGTTTTAGACATCATATGGGTTTAGGAAAGGATTTGGAGCTAATATACCTTGTTGGAGTGAAATATGGATACTTAGCACATTTCCTAGTTCTACTAGGATTGGCTAAGTGGCTAACTCGAATTCCACATGAAGAAATTAGGCCTTTCTCGTGGGAAGCCTATTGGAGGGGTAGATATAACATATCTTGACGTCCCAATGGACTATTGGAGGTCAGGTTCACCACACAAGACTCTAGCACACGAGTTGGCCACACAAAGCTAGCATAGGCGCAACTATTTTCGGCCAAAAGCCAAAACACAAGAGAAATCGGATTTCTGCCCAAGCTAGGATACACAACTATTTTAGGCTTTTGTAATAATATAAATAACTAAGTTACAGGAGTTTTAAGATACACAATTTGAATCACAGTACAATACAATACACGGACAGCAAAGAAGGGAAGAACACAACAAGAAGAAAGAAGAGAAGAGGCGTAACTTGGTGCTGCTGGCTATTTCGGCAGCTGCACTTCGGAGCTTCGATTCTTCGCCATCTTTCCGGGTTTGATTATACTTTTCTTTATTGATTTCCATGGGTTTTGAAAAACCCATGATGAGCTAAACCCTCTATATTGGTTAGGGATGTAATATGAAGTTTAAAGACATGTTTATTAATTGAATGGCGCATATCTCATGATTTCATGTTATTTTTAGTATCGTTCATGTTCTACTGATTATAACGCCATGTATGATTGATTGTGTGTTTGTTTAAGTTACAAATTGAATGAGCATGCATTGATATCTACAACTAAACTAGAGTTTTCGATCCGGAATTGTCGAAGGACTCTAGTTACAAGTAGTATAGCACATTTGTTAACAATACTTAAAATTGCCATGCAAGTATGTGTAGAAGCTTGACCTAGATTAAATCCGAGTTGCGCGATGCATCGGATTATTTAGAATAACCTCAACTCACAAAGACCATTGCTTTCATTGGGTTAAACTTGGTGTTTACATCGAGTTATCTGGTGTTAAGAATTCAGAGAGCGGCGCGATACCCTCTCTGATGATATTAGGAGTTTTGCCGGAATAGCCCTACGATAGGATGCTTTAGGGTTATTGGTGTTACTAATGCATGAATGTTGAGTATGCTTTGATTGATAACATGTTGGAAAACGGACGATGAATTCTCTAACCAATGCTTCTCTCCCTGATACACGTTTCTATTAGTTTGTTTAAGTTTAATTTAGCTTAATTCACAACATAAAACCCCCCTGTTTACTCACGTAACTGAAAATAAATCACAATCACTGCCTCTCTGTGGGAACGAACTTGTTCTTATTTGCTATACTTAAATCTATTTTGGAAGAGTAAGAACTCGATTATTTTGGTTGATTACGACACGACCACAGTTTCCAATAAAAAGATGAGAACTTTTGGTGGTTGTCATGTTTTGACTACCCATAACCGAAAGACATGCCATGTGCGTTAGATTTGAAGTCATTTCGACTACAATTCATCGACTTTCAGTTTCAGTTTTCGTTTAGACTACTATATGTTTTAATCTATATTTTATGATTTATTTTTTTTTTCTACATTTTTTACAGTTAAACATGTTAATTTGCTGCAGGTGTTTCATGTTTGTTTAATTTTAGATTAAGTTTCTCAGAGTTGCAGGCTTCTATAATTTGTTAGAACCAAAATAGGTTTTGTAGTTTGTCACATGCTTCAGTATTTTATTCATCTCTAATATGATGGAACTTTTTATGGTTCCATCATTTTTTTTCATCTGGAATAAGATGGAACCATGATGAAACTTTTTTTGGTTCCATGATTTTTTTTCATCTGGAATAAGATGGAGCCAAAAAAAATGATGGAACTTTTTTTTGTTCCATCATTTTTTTTCATCTAGAATAAGATGGAACCAAAAAAATGATGGAACTTTTTTTGGTTCCATCATTTTTGGTTACATCTTTGATATGTTTGTTCAATGCCTAAGGTTTACGCCTAAGTGTTCAGGCCTAAAGGTTTTAGCTTTTCTGCATTATGTTGAAATACTTTTTGGTTTCAACTTTTTGTTTCATCAACTGAGATCTTTATAAACATACAAAATGAGATGTTTTTTTATAAAAGTTTCAAGTATTTTAAACCAAATATGTCTAACAATTCCAACTGAAACAAAAACTGAAATCAGTACACAAGTACTTTAAACTAAAACTAAAACTGCATTTTTTTAATTGCAAACTAAAACTGTCAACTTTAAATTGCAACTTTGGCCTCATAGTATGCACCTTTGTCAAGGAGGATCTTACAGGCCAGCTTTGACCTCATATTCTGCACCTTTTGTTTTATATGCGCTTCAGACGAAAAATTTCCTTTCAAGAGGATCTTCATGTAATAGCAAAAATGAAGGCCGTAATCATTTCTGAAATTAACAAAACAAGATCTTTAAATTGAACAAAACAAAAAAAGAGTGAAATGAAGAGAGTGAAGAGAAGATCTCTAAAACAAGTTCTTTTAAAGCACTTACACATCTTGCTGACAACACGAAGGGGTATTTAAAACGAATTCTTTTGATTGACTTGCCGACTCTAGTGCGAGCTTTTCAACATGTTGTTTGAATGCTGACAATATTCTTTCTTTCATGCTTTTAGCACTTTTACTGCATTCATCTTCAGTTTCGGCTATGAAGTTCTAGTGAGAGATTTCTCCGGTCTCATTATCAAAAGCTAGCAGTGTCCAGTGGTACAACTTTTCACCAAGTTTTGTGAGCAATAAAACGAATATAAATTCTGGACTATAATCCATGTTGTCGATGAAAGTTTCAATTGCAGAGCGACAATTTTGCCCGATTGAGTGTAATGTCTGAAATTCAGTAAAAAATCAAAAATCAAGTTCTAATTTGGTTTCAGGAAAAACACTTGCATAAGAGAATTTAGAGGAAACTTACATAGACATATGCGCTTAGAAAAACTTTTCTTTTGTACTTAAGAATACCATCTGGTTTCAACTCTTTTTTTTTTGATATGTTCTTTTGCAATTTCAGCATGTAGAATTCAATCATTTCTTTGGTGACGTCACCCTTTCTTATCAAGTTATTCATATTCCTTCCCGTTATGTACAATCCAAGTTGTTTTTTCTCCCATGCCATGTCACTGTTATTAAATTGTTAAAAAATAAATTAATGATTAAAGAAGAAGAAAAGAAATTGAAATAAATGTATTCTACTCAATGATCAAAGAAGAAAACAAGAAAATTATATCTTGAAACTCATTTTGGTTTCAGCACTGAAATTATGAATTATATGATGAAACTCATTTTGGTTTCAACACTGAAATTATGAAACCAAAAAACTGAAAAGTATGAATGCCACTTACCTTTCATTATACATTTTGAAATATATGCACACGAGTGGTTTCTGATTTGAATCGAGTACCTGCATAATCTTCAAGTTGTCAACTGCTTTCAACTCCACCTTCTTTTTCTCCGATTCTTTCTTCTCCGACTTTTTAGAGTGTTTTCTGCTAACATAATGACTCTTGTTTCTTTTCTTCTTCATAACTTCCCCAGGTGTATAATCTTGTATCTTAACAGGTGATTGCATTTTTTTTCTTCATTCTTGATATTATGTTACTCACATTTTTTTTGGAAGTGACGTCTTCATGCTCACTATCTTCTTTGTCACTGTCACTTTGCGTCAATCTCAAACAAAATATTATTCCAGCAAAGCGATGGAACCAAATAAATGATGGAAATTTTTTAGTTTCATCATTTTTTTTTCATCTGGAATAAGGTGGAATTAAATAAATGATGGAACTTTTTTTGGTTCCATCATTTTTTTTCATCTGGAATAAGGTGGAACCAAATAAATGATGAAACTTTTTTTGGTCCATCATTTTTGTATACGTATGTGATATGTTTGTTCAATGCCTAAGGGTTCAGGGGTTCATGGTTCAAGGCTCAGACATTAAAAATTATAAACAAACAAGAACTACTGTTGCTTTTACCTTTGGAAAATTTCTGGTTTTTTGCTAAGATCCTCCAAATTATTCACTACTACCTTGCATATTCCATCTAGGTTCCATGTAGCAAACCTTGCGTACATGTCGCCCCCAGCCTGTCTTAAGGTGATGTTTGACATCTCGGCAAACCAATACTGAAAAAAAAAAAAACATTCAAATTAGTAATCAAACTTGGGAAAAATAAAAAACAAACAATTTATGAATCAAAAGAAACAAAAACTAACTTACCAATTGGTAAATTACGCAACCAGATACATCATCAACTTGTTCGGCTTTTATTATCGACTCAATTAGATACTCATGTAAAATATCTGTCCAACACACCCTATTCATCTCAACTACTTGGTATAAGTATTTTGAAGTTAGATTCTGCCCACCTTTGTTTGGGATAAATATTGAAACCAAGAGGTAGATGACGAATAACTTGACGAAGTCTTCAGCTTTGGTTTCATCCGCTGCAATTTCCATCATAGCTCTCAGAATATCAGTTTTCCTCATCTTCTTATCTCCCTTAAAGTACTCAGCCGCAAGCATGTTTACCTTTTTCTTCAGCTCATCATCTTTGGATATATCTACGTCCTTCATCATTTGTAGACCAAAAATCACAGCGAATTATTCCGGTGTAGTCTGCAATATCATGTTCTTTGCTCTCATTAACTTGAAACAATCTGGTTTCACACGCTTCGCACTCTTATGATATGAACCTAAGATCATCTGAATTGCTTTCGTCATTTTCTTCAATTCTTCTTCTTGCAGTGTAGCTTCATATAACGGTTTGAAGGAACGCCAAAATGGACAAGTAACAAGGGCCTTCATGTGTTGTTCCTTTTTTTGTATCAAAGCTTTTATGGCAGGTGCCTCCGCACACAAATGATGCAATGAGCACCTATACGGTCCTTTAACTATTTTTTTCCCTGTTGTTAAACCATAGGTAAACCATAAGCACCAACAGAGTTGGTTTCAACCATACAACGAAAAATGATGAAACCAATTTCGGTTCCATCAAAATAGTCATTAAGTAAAAAACACCAACAGAGTTGGTCCCAACTATAAGTGAAAATGATGAAACCAATTTCGGTTCCATCAAAATAGCCATTAAGTAAAAAAAAAACCAACAAAGTTGCTCCCAACCATACAGTGAAAATGATGAAACCAATTTCGGTTCCATCAAAATAGCCATTAAGTAAAAAAACGCGAACAGAGTTGGTTTCAACCATACAGTGAAAATGATAAAACCAATTTCGATTCCATCAAAATACTCATCAAAATAGCCATTAAGTAAAAAAACTGCTTCATTCAATAAAGAGAGGTAATAAAGCTATTTCTTCTTATTCTGATGAATTGAAGAATATAGCTGATGCTCTTATTGCAATTGGTGAAAAAATAGATGATACTGACCATGCTATTTACGCTTTAATGGGATTAGGCAAAAAATTAACATGACATGAGTATCAGCCAACCAACAAAATTAACATAGCAAAATACCGCTTCTTTTCATTGTAATTCTAATCCTAATCCCACTGCTAACACTGAAATACTGAATTACTCAGATTTAACAAGCTGCTTCTTTTCATTGTAATCCTAATCCCACTGCTCTAACACCGAGATATAACCTTCCCACTGCTAACACCGAAACACTCAGATTTAACAAGCTTTTTTGCTTATTTTCATTGTATTCCTAATCCCACTGCTCTAACACCGAAATACTAACCACTAATAAAAATAAACTCTGTGCAGATATCCGGAAGTATATATTCAACGAGCCCTATTCAAAATTCATGACTCCTGGCAGGAACATGCACCCTAACCTAAATCCTAAAAGAATTAAAAGGTATGTGTATGTCCTTAAAATCACAGAATATTTCAGTACCCACAAACAATGTAAACTGATTTCTCGATAACCGACACAAGAAACCATATGGATTTAATAAGCTTAAGATACCTGTTTATTCAAATTCGCATTACCAGCTATGTTAGATTTCATTATAACCAGACCCATGCTTTATCTTGTGTCGCAGCAAACCCAACACAAGTGAGCTTGTTCCTTAACGGAAGAAAGCTTCACCTATGAGAACTTCAGCTAAAACATCACCAACCTGTGATAAAAACTCACAACCACCTGTGAAACATATCGAGGTGGACTGTACCCAGATGAACCATCACCTCGCTGGGCAAGAACACCATTGTGGTCTAAGACCACCTCATAGAAACATCACACATCACTTTACCTTTGGGCATTGTTCTGCTTGCTCAAAGATGCGTAGAATACATGACCATCAAAATCACTTCAGCAGCTTATGCACTCAGTATTGAGTATTCCATTCAACGACCTGAACATATATTACCAGCATATCTCGCACATGTACTATCGATCATTGCACTTGCAGCAAGAACAGTAATTGAAGCCTAAAATAGCATTAGTCTTGCTGCTTGTGACAACACCTGATTATCCAACAGAAAACCCACTTTACCTTTTATCGATAAAACACTTACCAAACTCATTCATAGTTCAACGCTCCGCTAAACCAAATTGGACGTGGCTTTCAGACATGGGCCTTAAAATAGAAGTCTCGCATTGAATCTGTATATTCTGCAGTGCTAGACCTCAAACTTTTAATCTAATATCTAATTGAAGGTAGTTATCACTGGAATACAAATATGATTTATGTAACACCTTTAAAAACACGTGCAAGAAATCCATTAACCCCAAACTACTAGAAAAACATAAACCCTAACAACGTAAATCTGGAAATTACACAACCAAACAGAACACTTGATAACAGAACCTACAATTGGGCAATACGATGTGCCACCATTTCCATAGAGGGACGCTCGTGACGTTCCTTTTGCACACAGCATCCTGCAATTTCTATAGCATCTTTAAGTTGACGTTCACTGTGATAGGAAGCTAACACTGTTTGGTGAAACCCAAACACGAAAATCCACACCCGATACCAATTTTGGCCGCGCCTGCAAAAAAAAAGTTTGGTATGTACAGAATGCTAATATCAAAATACAGAAAATTCAATCATGATCCAGAAATGATTCCATATATCAAATGATCAGTCTCATACAAATTCTTTAATAGGAAAGGAGAAGTTTTATTAATTGAATTAAGCTACATTGTCTTCCTCTGTTGAGGATTTTAACCGAAGTGGGAAATCATGTAATCTAAGTATACTAGAAATAGAGGAGCAGGCCTCTTTTGCTAACAGGTGCGCCATATAGTTGGCCTCCCTGACAACATGAGTATATTTCCACTCTTGTACTCCCTCTAACAACTTTAAATAGTCAACAATAACAGAGCTGGTGGTCCTTTTAACTAGAATAAAAGAAAGATTGAACCGTGAGAGTTAGGATGCATATAAAACCATTTAAAATTACCTAATAACACTTGCAATCCAACTTTAGAGAACTACTAAAAACATTTTAGTATCCATACTACCCAAAACAGGAAAATTAAAAGAGCATATGAAAACTAAAAAACACAAGTATTTATCCATTCAATGAAAAAGCCCGCGTCAATGAGAGCTTTTTTCCCTGAGAGAAATTCCAACAACATGTAGCCAAAGCTGTATACATCATTTTTAAGAGATATAGATGCATCCTCAAAACACCTTGGATCTGTGTACCCAAAAGTACCGAAGGTCCGTTTGTCTTCGAAAAAGTCACCTCCCCGGTAGACATGCATAACAATGCATAAATCTATTAGTTTTAGCACAAATCCTTCGCCTAGAAGGATGTTAGCTGGTTTAATGTCCTGGTGAATAACATTTTCACCATGCAAAAAACCCAAAGCCTCGGCAATCCCTTCTGCCACTAATAATCTTGTATCCTAGTCAAGACGCACCGTGCTCAACATTACATCATCATCTATAAAATTACAAGTTCAAGTGTCTCACATTACATCATCATCTATAAAATTACAAGTTCAAGTGAGACACTGAGACGTATAGTGGTTAGGATAAACATGTTGGAATTTCAGCTCTTTAATCATCTATCTTTATATATTAAACATGATTATAAGGTACCTTTATGTCGAAAAGAAAATAACCCTAGCATTTAACATGTTCTACAAGCTTGAAAACACTATTACATAGTGATCAGAAGATACTTGACACCATACAACACAACTAATAGTTTCTGATTTCTGAATCGTGAAGTATCTAATAACAACAACATAACAACATGATATAGAAAGCGGAACACAAGACTAAAACTTTTTATGACTTGTTATCAACTTCTATTTCCTCTCATTACTTGATTGATGGATAGATGAAAATAGATTTTTATTTTATAAAATAAAATGAGGCTAGAAGTGAGTTCTAGTCATGCTTGCCACATGTCACTCCAATTTTTTCATAATGAGTTGGAGGACACCTCATGGCTACAATGGACACTTCATAGGACATGTCATGCTAGTGGATATGTCATGCTTACTTTCAAACTTTTCTAGCATTAACCTTATGCTAGTCACTAAAGCAGGATTAAATCATAAACTAACCTTCAACAAAACATAGATTAGCTTACACTAAACATGCATTAGTTTAGTCTAAACATGATTTGTTGAGCAAACCATGAAAAATTCTTACAAAATAGACTTATTAATAGTTGTTACTAGACAGAAAAAAGACTTACCATATATAAATTTGTCAAGTGAGCCTAGTGGAATCTTTTCTAGAACTAACATCAACTCTGTGACCGAGGCATGATACCCAACCATCTTCACGATGTTGGGGTGTTTAAGGTGGTCAAGTTTCAACAAGTGCAGCTCAACAAAAAATGTATCACGACATTTCTCGTTGTCCACCAGGTGAGCCGGAGCTCTTTTGAAAGCGACATCATACAATAATTAAAATGTAAGTTAGTTTATCATATCACAAGATCTCCTTCTAAATCCACAATCTCAATTGATAACCCTAAAACCAAAAAATTAAGATTAAAAAAAAAAAACTTACTTCATCAGCTACAGTTCCACCGTACACCACTCCATAACCTCCTTTGACTATCACCAAATGAAAATGTTTCCTTCTAGGCCTGGGCTTGGCTATTTTGAACTCATTGAAATATTTTGATTTCCCCGTTTAATGTTAAAATTATTTATTTATTTATTTATTTACTTTTTTATGGTGGATGAAGAATTTGATGCCAAAGAGTTTCGAACCCAGGTTACTACTATCATCATCCAATGAATTTACCATTGTATTATAGTAATATCGGTAAAACAAATTTAGTTATTAAAAAAATAATCAGTGAAAAACAAATTAATTTCACTTAAACCTATCAGTTGAGAGCAAAAAAACCACCAACGTAATAGAAGTTAATGGCATCTTGAGTTTTGATAGAGCTCTTATATTAAGTTGAGATTCGTGGGTTCTGAATTTCGATTATCAAGTCAAGATGTATATTTATAACATAATTGACAGTCCTTTATCATATGAATTTTTTATTCTTGGATAAGTACGGGGTACATATGGCCATGCACGTTTACACATAAATAATTTCAAATCAGAATGATGAAGAAATAAAAGCATATTATACTTCTATATCTCATTTCTAATTAGTTCGTCACAATATTGCTATATGTTTTTGAGAATATGCATGGTACTGGGACTTGAAAAGATTCTTGCGTTTTAATGGCCATATGTAACCCTACACTTATTCAAGAATAAAATATTCACATGAATACTCAAAAGTAAAGATTAATTTTGAAGTAAACAATATAAAAGATATCAGCATGATTAAAAAAACAGCGAAACAAATATTACTTTTTGCACAGGTCAACTTAGTTTTAAAACTAATAATTTACCTTGAACAAACATAGGTCAACTCAGGTACACCTACTATTTTTTGATATGATTTTTTAGGATTTAAATTTCACCTTGACCAAGCTCATGATATCAATGTAGAAGAAAAGGCATCATAACATCATCCCTCCTCCAAAAGATTTATTTTAATCTTTTTACTACCGGTTTTTCTCTCATCATCAACTGTAAAATTGTAGACAATAAATGAATTCTTTTTTGTTGAAAATTTTAAAAAAAATTATTTATTTTTGAAACGATAAAAAATTTGATATTGTTATCCATTCTAACTTTATTACAACTTCTACTGCATTAAGATCCTCTAAAGTTCCTTTTTGAAATGATATACTTGATTGGTTTGGTTTTGGTAATTATGTTTTTTTTTCTATAAAGTTCTTTCTCGTGGGGTTGATTTTTTTAGTTTAAAAAAATTTCATATGGATTAAAATTTCTAGTACTTTTAAAAGGTTGGTTCAAATTCATTTTTCATATTTCATGATGCGCATGTTAAGATATTGTTTGTTGTTGTTTTGCTTAATGAAAAACAAACAATAAATTATTAGGTTTCATGTTTTGAGGTGAAAAGTTATGTTTTCACCCTTGATATATGGGTGATAAATTCTCTTTTCACATATTTTAGTGAAAAAAATATGTTTTATTAGTAGTGTATTCTATTAATATATAAGTATTATCGAAACAAAAGTTCAAAAATTATAAAAACTTTGTTCATATTAATGTGTTTATGTTATCTTGATATATGTTTATTATGTGCATTAATACTAAGTTAAAAATAAAAATGTGTTTCATGTGTTAAGGACATAATTTCTTATGAAATGAATCCCCAAACCAATTTCTTTTTTATATATACTTATTTTTATATGATATAATATATATATTTTTTGCATACATTTTTTTAATGAGTTTGAACATTTATGTATATATTTTATTTTGAATAAACCATACTAGAAAAACGCAAACTTCAAATGATATATATTTTTAATGAGTTTGAACATCAGAATCATATTTTCTACTTTTGGTTGATCAGCCTGGAGATCAGGATGTACCCGAGAAGCAAAAATAGACGAAAGAGGAGTAAACTGATAATCACATACATTTGTGGAATTATCCATAACAATCTCAAGCTCACCGTATAGTAATAGTTTAGCCAAAGGAATACCTGAATTTCTTTAAAGTTTGAGGTTGCAGTTGATAACGCTTCAAAATTAAAAACTATGATATCATGTGACATTCCTTCCCCATCGACTATTATTAGTTCAGCACCCCCATGTGGTCTCTGTTGTTGATCTTTCCCTCCAACACAGGAGAACAACCTACCAAGGACCATTTCTTCTTCTTGTGAAACCTAAAATTTGGGGATTGTCCTTACAGAGAAGGAAGCAGAGAATGTAGTGTGCGATAATATTTAGGTAAATAAACAAAAAAATTGGGAGGATCAAATTTATTTGTGGTACCCAATGCAACCAATGTTGGGTGGTTCCATGTGTTCTTAATAAAAAAAATTAGAAGTCCTCATTTCGGCATCACTGACCAAAATTAAATTAAAGAAAATTATTGTATATAACTTTTTTTTTCTGAAGCATAAAAGATATTTATTAGACTAGAAATACGAGGGTATGTGATACTCATTGAATCAGTTATTAGGATTTGATTTACGAAAGAGGGCATCATAAGGTCTTAAACTTGGTTGAAAATGTTCTGATTGACTTCCATTTTCCGAATGATTTTCTAGTCGGTGTATCGCTTGGTGTCCTTCTATGTAGATGTGTTGGATATCGCTTTGTGGGATTTGAAACATTTTTTGTTTGATTTCTATAATCATTTCATCTATATACCATGGAGGTTTAGTGTTAGTGCTTATGAGTCGAAGCAGGTATTCAGAGTCTGTTTCAAATATCAGAGTTGGAGGTCCATTTAACTAGAATAAAAGAAAGATTGAACCATGAGAGTTAGGATACATATCAAACCATTTAAAATTACCTAATAACACTTGCAATCCAACTTTAGAGAACTGCATAAAATCATTTTGCGATCCATACTACCTCAAAACATGACAATTTAAAGAGCACATGAAAACTAAAAAACACAAGTATTTACCCATTCAATCAAAGTGCCTGCGTCAGTAAGAGCTTTTTTCCCTGAGAGCAATTCTAACAACATGAAGCCAAAGATGTATACATCACTTTTAAGAGATATATATGCGTCATTAAAACACGTTGGATCTGTGTACCCAAAAGTACCAGAAGGTCTGTCAGTCTTCGAAAAATTCACCTCCCCAGCAGACATGCATAGCAATACCAAAATATATTAGTTTTGGCACAAATCCTTCACCTAGAAGGATGGTAGCTGGTTTAATGTCATGGTGAATAACATTTTCACCATACAAAAAACTCAAAGCCTCGGCAATCCCTTTTGCAACCAATAATCT
Organism: Papaver californicum; assembly: GCA_023531435.1. Lineage (NCBI taxonomy): Eukaryota > Viridiplantae > Streptophyta > Magnoliopsida > Ranunculales > Papaveraceae > Papaver > Papaver californicum. The sequence continues at coordinate 12,258 of JAJJMC010026551.1, forward strand.
TGTATCCCAGTCAAGACGCGTCGTGCTCGACATTACATCAACATCTATAAAATTACAAGTTCAAGTGAGACACTGAGACGTATAGTTGTCAGGATAAATATGTTGGAATTTCAGCTCCTTAATCATCTATCTTTATACAATAAACATGATTATAAGGTACCTTTATGTCGAAAAGAAAATAACCCTAGCATTTAACATGTTCTACAAGCTTGAAAACACTATTACATAATGATCAGAAGATACTTGAAACCAATACAACACAACTAATAGTTTCTGATTTCTGAATCGCGAAGTATCTAGTAACAAGAACATAACAACATGATATAGAAAACAGAAAACAAGAATAAAACTTGTTATGACTTTTTATCAACTTCTATTTCCTCTCATTACTTGATTGATGGATTGATGAAAACAGATTTTTATTTTATAAAACAAAATGAGGCTAGAAGTGAGTCCTAGTCATGCTTGCCACATGTCACTCCAATTTTTCCATAATGAGTTGGAGGACACATCATGGCTACAATGGACACTTCATAGGACATGTCATGCTTACTTTCAACCTTTTCTAGCATTAACCTTATGCTAGTACTAAAGCAGGATTAAATCATAAACTAACCTTAAACAAAACATAGATTAGCTTACACTAAACATGCATTAGTTTAGTATAAACATGATTTGTTGAGCAAACCATAAAAAATTCTTACAAAATAGAGTTATTAATAGTTGCTACTAGACAGAAAAAAAAACTTAGCATATACAAATTTGTCAAGTGAGCCTAGTGGAATCTTTTCTAGAACTAACATCAACTCTGTGACCGAGGCATGATACCCAACCATCTTCACGATGTTGAGGTGTTTAAGGCGGTCGAATTTCAACAAATTCAGCTCAACAAAAAATGTATCACGACATTTCTCGTTGTTCACCAGGTGAGTCGGAGCTCTTTTGACAGCGACATCATACAATAATTAAAATGTAAGTTAGTTTATCATATCACAAGATCTCCTTCTAAATCCACAATCTCAATTGATAACCCTAAAACCAAAAAATTAAGATTAAAAAAAAAAAAAACTTACTTCATCAGCTACAGTTCCACCGTACACCACTCCATAACCTCCTTTGACTATCACCAAATGAAAATGTTTCCTTCTAGGCCTGGGCTTGGCTATTTTGAACTCATTGAAATATTTTGATTTCCCCGTTTAATGTTAAAATTATTTATTTATTTATTTATTTACTTTTTTTATGGTGGATGAAGAATTTGATGCTAAAAATTATAAAAACTTTGTTCATATTAACGTGTTTATATTATCTTGATATATGTTTATTATGTGTATTAATACTAAGTTAAAAATAAAAATGTGTTCATGTGTTAAGGACATAATTTCTTATGAAATGAATCCCCAAACCAATTTCTTTTTTACATATACTTATTCTTATATGATATAATATATATATTTTTTGCATATATTTTTTTAATGAGTTTGAACATTTCTGTATACATTTTTTTTGAATAAACCATACTAGAAAAACGCAAACTTCAAATGATATATATTTTTAATGAGTTTGAACATCAGAATCATATTTTCTACTTTTGGTTGATCAGCCTGGAGATCATGATATACCCGAGAAGCAAAAATAGTCGAAAGAGGAGTAAACTGATAATCACATACATTTGTGGAATTATCCATAACAATCTCAAGCTCACCGTATAGTAATAGTTTAGCCAAAGGAATACCTGAATTTCTTTAAAGTTTGAGGTTGCAGTTGATAACGCTTCAAAATTAAAAACTATGATATCATGTGACATTCCTTCCCCATCGACTATTATTAGTTCAGCACCCCCATGTGGTCTCTGTTGTTGAGCTTTCCCTCCAACACAGGAGAACAACCTACCAAGGACCATTTCTTCTTCTTGTGAAACCTAAAATTTGGGGATTGTCCTTACAGAGAAGGAAGCAGAGAATGTAGTGTGCGATAATGTTTAGGTAAATAAACAAAAAAATTGGGAGGATCAAAATTTATTTGTGCTACCCAATGCAACCAATGTTGGGTGGTTCCATGTGTTCTTAATAAAAAAAAAAAATTAGAAGTCCCCATTTCGGCATCACTGACCAAAATTAAGTTAAAGAAAATTATTGTATATAACTATTTTTTTTCTGAAGCATAAAAGATATTTATTAGACTAGAATACGAGGGTATGTGATACTCATTGAATCAGTTATTAGGATTTGATTTACGAAAGAGGGCATCATATGGTCTTAAATTAGGTTAAAAAGTTTCGACTGACTTTCATTTGTTGAATGATTTTATTGTCGGTGTATCGCTTGGTTTCCTTCTTTATAGATGTGTTGGATATCGCTTTGTGGGATTTGAAACATTTTTTGTTAATTTCTATAATCATTTCAGTGATATACCATGGAGGTTTAGCGTTAGTGCTTATGAATCGAAGCAGGTATTCAGAGTCTTTTTTAAATATCACTTTTTCCCAATGCCTATTAGTCGATGTTTGAGAAACTATTAGCATGGCTCATGTTTCTTCTATCAATGCGGTCGTGATGCCTATAGGTAGTGTTGATGCCACCAAAGTTGTTGTCGTCCAATTCCTGCATATAACGCTTGCACCTGCAGGTCCAGAGTGCCCTCTAGCCGCCCCATATGTATTAATCTTAATCCATCCTAAGTTAGGGGGACTCCAACCTAATGAAATAATTGTATTGGACCTTGTGGTTGTGGTTGGGTTTACTAGAGGTAGCATACCCGATAGCATAGGGGGAACGATCCCTTTTTTCCCATGTGAACTCCTATTGGAATTTGAGATCCATATGCATAATGTTTACCGGGTTTTATTGCTTTTGATGATACATTAGATGATTTTTGGCTAACCACAGGGACCAAAAAAGAAAACAGAACGAGGTGGTGATAGCAGTACGAACTTTAGATTGTAATATTTGGGGGATTGTTAATGGGTTAAAGGTATGGGTGGGAAGATAGGTGGTGCTTGGTTGATTTGAGAGACTGGTGAAATAGGTATTCCAGGTTGTTACGACTATCTGGCAATGTAGGAATATATGGACCGTTAGTCCTACATCAATATTGTAGTGAGGGCATAGGTTGGTATTGGTGGGATGGATACGGTTTAGGGTAGTGAAGGTCAGTAGACCTTCGTAGATTGTTTTCCGCAAGAAAAGCTGTATTTTTGGGGGGTACGGTAGTGCCCATAGAAAATTGTTGATGGTAGAGGATGTTGATGCAATTGATCAGAGATTCGGGTTAGGCATTTGTAACCTGATGTCGTAATATCTTTTCCGGATTTGGTGAACGACCAGATAATCTTGTTTGCAGGGCCGTCTATAGGAAGGTGGATGTTTATGATTTTATGGACTGCCAGCGGAGGAAGATGGGATAGTTTATCGTGTATCCAGCTATGGGATAAAGGATCTATGATGTATGTCACTGTCCGGATAAGAAGGCATTGTATTGAATCCAGATTTGTTGAATGTGGATCCAGTTTGCTTGGATCAGAGTTGTCAAACCATTCCTGACACGATGGAAGATATAATTTTGAATGGTATAGGAATGAGGGAAGCTAGTTGTTTCCATTGGGAACTGTAATTTGATAGATTGGAGAGTGTTCCCTTAAGAATAGGTTGTTGTTTGAGGTATTTTTTTCTGCATAGATTTGCCCAAATAGAATCAGGTTGGTCATGTTGTTCCATGTCGTCTTCATCATCAAGGCTTTGTTGTAGTCGGAACTTCTTCAAACGCCTAATCTTCCCTGGGTTTTGGGTTTAGTTAACTTATCCCATCCTAATGGATGAAGTTTTTTAACAGATGAGTCGTTCCCCTAAAAAAAGTTTATGTTGATGCGGTCGATTTTTTATGTATATGAGTAGAGAGAAGTTGAGGTTGCATAAGGTGGTTAGATGTAGGTGATATGAATTAAAATATGATACAGCAAGAGCACGACTGTCGATGAGATAGTATACAAGCACGGATCGTCCACGAAGACTAAATTTATTGTTATTTTTAATTTCTAATAAAAATAATTTCAAAAGAAATAGATTGAAAAATATTAAACTAAAGAAATAAATAAATTAACAAGAAAGGAAATATAGGACTTTAGATATCATCATTATGCTGCATACTAGAAAATTTGAATAATTTTATATAATATTCTCTTCAAAACTACTCAAAACGATTTAGGACACAATGGACCTCTTGGTAAATATAACTTTATAAACAATTAATTCTCGAAATACTAACGACTCTTTTCACTTAGAAATGTTGGTCTCTAAACAAGAATGTAAAACTCTTTTGCGCAAGCACAAGGACACGTAAAAGAAATTTTTATCATGATAACCAAGAATATAGAACTAAAGAGAATCATTATTAAAATAAATTAAAATTATCTAATGCACATCATAGGGCTTCATCTGTAGTCCTAGTGAATAGATTATTTCATTATAAAAAAAAAAAGAAAAAGAAAAGAAAAGAGATTAATCTAAACTACTAGTTCTAACTAACTCTAAAAACCAACCCCTTGTTTCTTTGTATTCACAATGTATATACAGTTTTCAAATAAAACCACTTTCTTTTTCCATTTCTTCTATCACATCAACATCCAATGAGAATATGGTACGTATCAGGACAATATAAAATCCTCCAATAAAAATGCGCCAAACGTCAAATAATATCTCATCAATTATTTGGAAAATATATTGTTCTTTACTAAATCCAACCATAAAGAATAAATTTTATTCTATAATCATCATATATTTAATTCCCCTTGATTAATTACATGCATGTTTCTCTTATACTCAGTATCTTCTTATTTTATTTTTATTATATTAATATATTAGATAATCAATATGTAGTATAATTATATTTTGATATTTGAGTTATACGGTAACAACATAGATCTCCAACTTGTTTGTGAATAAATGGGTCTCCACACTTTATACATACGTTGTGGCATGTTTACCACACTCCATATCCAAATAATTGGTCTAATGAAATAATTTTTCATGTTTTTCCTTTTGGGCTTAGCCCATTCAATCATAAATCACTTCATTTTCTTCATTTTACGAGTTGAATTCCGCATTTTAGTCCATCAAACTTTATTTCCTAAAAACTGCAAAAATAAACAAAAATCATCAAGTTTGTACAAAATAAAGAACTAAATAAATGTAAATTAAGATGTAATTATGTTGTGTTTTCACACTCATCAATAGACACGTATTTATGAAAACTAACCTCCCTGCTGGTGTTAGCCTTTCGTGCCAAACGTTGAAGCAGAGGTGTGAAAATATGTCTAGAGGATCTCCCATGCTTGAAGTGGACTCCTAGGTATATTGGGGGAGTAGATGTGGTTGGGATGTTGATAAGTGCATAATTCACATGTTTTTAGTGTCAAATCCATACTAATATTTGTTGTAATTCTTGCATATTACTTGTTATTACGTTTGTTTTCTATCCTATTTGTAATATTAGGTGAATCATCTGAAATCAATGGAAATGGTGTTAAAGAGAGCTAAGAAGAGGAAAAGAGTTCATTCCGGTATGAAAAGAAGAGGTTAAAGGATGGAAACACAACTTTGAAACAAGAGTTCCAGGAAGATTTACGGTTAGGAAAGTATCCCAAAAGCCAACCGTAAAAGAAGTTAATTTTGAGCAAGAAATTCTAGGAAAAGTTACAGTTGGGTTTAGACTATCAAACCGAACCGTAAAATTAGTTGAAGATAAATGAAGATTTTATCATTTCCATCTTGTAGAGAATTAAAATACGAAGCCAACCCAAAAAGAATGAGGTCAATCGGACATTGTATGAGGGATTTATGACCAAAACGATAAAATACAAAAATGTGTCCAGGAATAATACGGTTGGAATTATTGGCTCGAATCCAACTGTAAGTCTGGGGATTTTGGTGAAATTTTTATGTCAGAATTTCGGTTGGGTTAAATCCAACCGTAACTGGGGTAGTTTAACACGTGTGTGGGCTTCTAAAACAAGGAAAACACGGTCCCTGAAGGATTCCAAATCTAGATTTCGTGGATACTATATAAGGAGACATCCAGGACATTGAGAAAATACCTTTTACACAACTTTGGAAGTCTTGGAGGAGATCAACAACACCAAAAGAGAATAAAGCTAGGGTTTCAGAGCGGTTCCATTATCGTAATGATTTCTTAAGTACTTTCTTATATGTATAACATGGATGTTTCTACATCCATGAGTAGCTAAAAACCTAATTGATTGAGGATGAATTCTAAGTTCTAAACATGATTTGATTTAATACATGATTCTATTTTGAGTTCTTCATATGATTATTGTTTGCTTATACTATAAAAAAATGTTTATGATTGATTGATAGACTGTTTAGGTGACCAATTGAATTGATTTGTTGATTTAATCTATTGCTAGTATTGAGTTGTGAGATAAGTAATAATCCATTGACGCATACACAATTAGAAAACACGAGACCTTGAACAACACTAATAAGTGGACCTTGATCTAAGAGTCTAACTGCTAGGATTAACCTATAAATTCACAAAATATAAAGTATTTGACCAAATTACACCCTGAGTGATCTACTACTAGGTTGTTAGGATAAATAGAATATGGTAGGCGAGAACTTCCGTATCCAATGATATAAGGAATTTCAGGGATAACACTGATCTAGTTGTTATTCTACGGTTGGTGATAATATGTGATTAACAATGAGTAGATGAATGTACTAATTCAATGATTGTCTATTAACTAAGAAGGATTTATCGATCATGTCTCTTTCCATTGCTTACAATTTTACTTTTGCGCCAAAAGGGCTCCAGTGATTATACCTGACGTTCGTAGATAGTTCATAACCAAGCTCACTAATACAAGGAAAATGAATGCCTCCATCAACTCAAGCCTTTCGCTGATATACACCTCTTGCTTCTAGTCTTGAATAAACTAACTAAGGAAACTGACTTGGCTCCCCGAACTGAACGTTTCGGGTGATACCTATCTTCACTAAAGAAACAAACTAATCTAGATAATAGGGGATACAAATGGAACCTCAGGTGTCTTCCCTCAAAGGGCTATTCCCCACCTCTTCAAATGATTCATCTGACTGCATTTAACTAGTTTAACTACTTAGCACAGCAAAAGGGAGAATACTCAACCTATTCACCTTCTTTCGAAGGATTGCTTTCTTATTTATTTTGCTAAAAACCTAAAACAAACCCCCCCTTTGTGACATTTGACAACTTAAACACCTCGCTCCTCGTGGGAACGAACTTGACTTCTATTATATTATTCTTTAATTGAGTGGAAATAAGATCACTAATTTGATGCACCCACGACGCGCATCAAATTTTGAACCCACTGCCGGGGAGAAGTTGGTTTGTTATTTATTTTCGTTTATTTTTGTTTTTAGGTTTATTTTTAGTTTTTAACTTTGTTTTCTAGATATTTTTGGTTTCAAGAAGTATATTTTTGGTGAATGCTTAAATAGGGAAAACCAAGTTCCATTGGTATAGTCTTCGATCAGGCACTTTACTAAAAGACTTTGTTCGAGCAGTGAACACTCCGCTTCCTCCTAGTTTTTCATCAAGTGAATTTTCAGACTCGGACAAAGAGGAAGATCGCATAGAACCTCCATAGAAGAAGCTACGAGGGTTGACATCTCCATGCCTATATTCGCAACCATTGTGTATTACTCTAACTGACACAGTGGAGCTGAAGTCGAATCTTATTCACCATTTGCCGAAGTTCAAGGGACTTCCAGGCGAAGATCTGAACAGTTATTTTCAAGTATTTCAGCACAAGATGACAAGTCTTAGGAAAGGTACCGAAGACATTGATAAGGCTATGCTGCAAGCCTTCTCATTTTCTTTTATAGATCTAGCAGAAGAGTGGTTGTATTACCTACCTCTAGGGAGTGTTACAACATGAAATGAGATGAAAAATCAATTTCTAGAGAAGTATTTTCCTGCTTCTAAGGTGGCCATTGTTCGTAAAGAGATTAGTAGCATTTTACAGATTACCGGGGAGTCTCTTTATGAATATTGGGAGAGGTACAAAAGGTTATTGGAAAGTTTCCCTCACCATCCTCAACACTCATTATTCAATAATTCTATGAAGGATTACTTCCAGAGCAGAGAAATTTGATTGATGCAGCCGCTGGTGGTTCACTTACTGAAAAAATAATATCGCAGACAACTACTTTGACTGAGAGTATGGCTTCGAATGCACAACAATGTTATACAAAAAACGACTCAAATGTCAGAAGAGTTAGCGAGATATGAGAGTCTTCAAATACAGAGCATCAGTTGAGCACCATTGAAAAGGAAATTCATCGTATAACTTATGTAGTTGTTCCACCATACGAAGAGGATGCAGAGGTTAATGCTTTATTCCCTAATCTAAGGCCAAGGTATGATCCGTACTCTAACACTTATAATCCTGGTTGGAAAATCACCTGAATTTCAGTTATGCAAACAAGCAAGTTGCAACTCCTAATCCGTGTGTAAGATAAGGTGGCTTTCAACAACCACAATTTCATCCACAACTGCAACCTCAAGTTTCTAAGGAGGACGCATCCGAGAGTATGATTACCATGATGCAAGGTCTCTCATCTATGTTCCAACAAAGTCAGCAGAAGAACGAATCTTCTATCAAAGATTAGCATACTCAGGTAGGGCAATTAGAAACTGATATGAATCTACTCAAGGCACAAGCATCAACAAATCTGCCATTACAACCTTTTGTGAATCCGAGAGAACACGTTAATGCAGTGACCTTAAGAAGTGAAAGGTAAGTTGAAGAACCACAACAACAACAACAACAACAAGAAAAGGTTAGTGGTAACTTAGAAAAGGAAGTAGAGGAAGAAACCGTGCCAAAGGAAAAACCAATCTCAACCGGCCAACCTAAGGACACGGTTCCTACCTTTACCATACCACCTCCTTTTTCCATTCGTTTTGCCAGGTCTAAGAAAGAAGCTCAAGATAAGAAGATCATAGATATCTTCAAGAATGTGCAAATCAACATCCCATTTATTGAAGTCATCAAAACTATACCTAGATATGCCAATTTTTTGAAGGATTTGTGTACAAAGAAGGATATGTTGATTCCTAATGAAGTCACTAAGGTGGGCGAGAGTACTACGACTATGTTGTTGAAGAAGATGCCTGCAAAGTGTACGGATCCTGAAGGCCTTACGGTGCCAATTACTATTGGTACTAATATGTTTGAGCGTGCTTTACTTGATTTGGGAGCATCCATAAGTGCTACGTCAGCCGATATTTATGATTATTTGAATCTTGGACCTTTAAAAGAGACAGGGATTACTATTCAATTAGCAAACAAGTCCAACATATATCCTAAGGGACTCGTGGAGGATGTGTTAGTTCAATTGAATGAGTTAATCTTTCTGGTTGATTTATATATTGTGGATATGCAAAATGGAAAAAATAGTCCATCTACTTCGTTACTTCTTGGGAAACCGTTTATGAAAACTGCAAAGACGAAGATTGATGTTGATAGTAGTACACTCACTATGGAATTTGATAAGGAGATTATTCGCTTCAACATATTTGAAGCCATGCGTTATCCTAGTGATATCCACTTTGTTTTCTCTTTCGTTAGCACGATAAATGCTTGATTTGAGCAATGAAAATGAACTTGGAGTTGTGCTTCGAAATAGCATTGAAATGGACGTTCATGGGCAACCAAATTTGGACGTTGACTTAGCCAATGATCTAGTGGATATGTGTGGTGCCTTGACGGTATTACAAGAAGCTAAAACGGGTAATATATCTTATATTTCTTTACTCGTAACTGATGAGGTTCCTTTACCTTCTATTATGCAGGCACCTAAACTGGAATTGAAGCCTCTTTCCGATCACTTAAAATATGTTTTACTTGGGTGATAAATAAGAGCTTCCGGTGATCATTGAAAAGAACCTCACTGCCATACAAGAAGAACGTTTTTTTAGGGTTCTGAAAAAGCACAAAACGGGCATTGGTTGGACAATTGCTGACATCAAAGGCATTAGTCCATCCATATGCATGCATAGAATCCTAATGGAAGACGATGCAAAGCCAGTACGTGATGCTCATCGTAGGCTTAACCCACCAATGATGAAGGTCGTAAGAAAAAAGATCCTCAAATTGCTAAGTGTGGGGGTGATTTACCCAATTTATGACAGCAAATGGGTTAGTCCGGCACAAATGGTACCTAAGAAGTCTGGTGTTACCGTTTTCAGAAATCAAGATGATAAACTTGTTCCTACACGAGTTCAAACATGATGTAGAGTATGCATATACTACAAGAATCTTAATTCTGCTACCCGAAAGGATCACTTTCCTTTGCATTTCATTGATAAGATGTTAGAGAGGTTGTCGGGACATTCACATTATTGCTTTTTGGATGATTATTCGGGGTACAATCAGATTGTTATTGCACCGGACGATCAAGAAAATACTACTTTACTTGTCCTCTTGGTACGTTTGTATATAGACGAATGTCGTTTGGTCTTTACAATGTGCCTGCCACTTTTCAGAGATGTATGGTTAGTATAATCTCCGACTCTGTGGAACGCATCATTGAGGTATTTATGGATGATTTTAGTGTTTATGCATATTTTTAGAACAAGTTCAAGATTCTTTAAGCAAATATCAAATGAATTGCCATAAACACTAACCTTCTTCTAAATTGGGAGAAATGTCACTTTATGG
>JAJJMC010026564.1:0-13484 GCA_023531435.1 Papaver californicum
TTAGAAATAACCGAATCTTGATTCCTGGTTTCCTCCATATTTTCTAAAAATCATCTCTAGTTTATTTTCCTGATTTTTATTAGTTTAGATTAAGTCCTATATTTTCTAAAATCATTACCTTCACAAGTTCGAGAATCGAACCTCTTTTTACCACTATATAAAACCACATCAGTCACCTTTTGCTTAAGAGGTATTTCTCTTTTTCCAGTTTTCTGATTTATCGCTTTCTTCATTCATGTGGGGGATTGTTAGAATTAAAAGTGAATTTATTGTTTATTTCCAAATTTAATTGTTTTGTTACCAAAATTATCTTGATGGGACCAAAGGGTCACTAGCCTATATTGTGGGTGGAAATAACAAATCCACTTTTCGCTTATATGTGAATGAGAAACCTTTGGTTTGTCCCACATGGGATAAACCAAGGATGGAGTTTATCCTAATTACCACATACGTTCTATATAAGGAAAATGAACTAGTGGATTGGATATGTACTAAGGAATGAGCTAGTGGGCAAATGCACACATGTGCGGTGCTTCGCACCGAAGCACCGCGGGCTTGCGGAGCTTGCGTGTGCTTTTGCGTGAACCTTGGCGTGAGCCTTGGCGCGACCCTTGGTGCGAGCCTTGGTGCGAGCCTTGGTGCGAGCCTTGGTGCGACCATTGGCGTGCGCTCGGCGTGCGCCTGCGAGTGCATACGTGTACCCATCAAAGATCCAACGCTTTTAGATTTTAAAATTATTACAGTAAATAATTTATATTGTTTTATATTAATGGATATTAAATCAAATTAATTCAAAAATCTTTTAATTAAAGTTTTCGAATTAAATTATTTGAATTAAATATTTCTTTCCGTTTGAAAAATGAAAAGCCTTCTTCTCCTATAAAAGAAAAAACAAAATTCATTTTCAATCACCCCAGACGCAGCTACTATCCTGTCGTCTTTTCCCCTCTTCCTGCTTTGTTTTGAGCACGTAGATAAAAAAATTTCTTTCTTATTCTGATGTTAAGTTCGTAACGGGCCAACGAGTTTTTGCTAGCTGGGTTGGTATCAGGTGGTTTTATCCTGGATTCGATTTGTCCTCACTAGTAGTATAGCAACACTCTTTCTAGAGGTGTACCCGACAAATATCGAGTTAAGGGCAGTCTGTTGAACAGGCGACTCCATCTTTCTGTGTGTGTGTTTGTCTGAAGTCTGTTGCGGTTTTCTCTAACCCTTAACTATTTTCAAGCTTCTGTTTTGTTTGTTCTCTGTTACAGGTGTCTCTCAGCAACAGCATATCCATGTGCATGTGCTTGTGCATTCATCACGGGATTGGGTCACTTGGATGGGTATGCACTGGGGATTTTTGGATTTTGGTTGTCGGTGGGGATAGTGGTTATGCTACTTTAGCACCATTCTCACCCACCACCACCATCACCACCAGTTGGAGGAGTCGAAGCAGCAACAAATTTACAGAGGTGGTTACAGGACGCAACAGCACCTACTCCTAGCAGCGTAGGGAAAGTGTCACACGAGGCTAGTTCATGGGCTGGGGTGAGCAGGTCGACAGATTCCAATATCAACAGTAGCAGTACAAGGTTTTAGAAGATTCGGAGATTGATATAGCACATCTATTAGATTTATGATTTATATTTTTATAATTAATTATTATTATTTTAGATATTTTTTATTTTATTTTATTTTTAAAAGTTTATTTATTTTTAAAATTACTTAGATTACAAGTTAAGTTTCTAAAAAAAATTTAGTCGAAGTGATTAATTTATTGGTTGCATTCCAAATATGTTTGTGATATTATTCTCTCCATTGTAACTAAAGAGAATGCGTAGTCCTATTAAAATTGTGCAACTACTAATTGGGTACAAAAACGTTCCTAGCTAAGTGTCTTAGCCCAAATCACACAGAGCATCAGGGTTAATAAGCCTCTAGAGCTTTCTGGAAGGCAGCCAGAGAAATGTGATCGCCAAAGCACCGTACAACTTCACATAAAAAGCTATGGTGTAACATGATACTGAGACAAAAAGAAGAAAAATGGAAGAGTATGGCAGAATCTTATGCATTTCGTTTTCTTAATTAGGTGAGTTCTTTTGCTTAATGTTCTTTCTGTTATGGATATGTTAATTGGAATTTCTGGTAATTTGTGCTTTCTTTGTTTCAGTTCTTTTTATCAGGTCCCATGATAAGATTGAGTTGTAACTTGTATGGCTGGAATTTGAATAGGTGGAACATAATTGAATCTTGAGTATTTTGATTTGGGTCTATTTCTTCTTGTAGTAGTTTTATCCCCTGTCATGGAAATATAAGTACTATGCATGCTACATTGTTCGGCTTTAATGGTACATTTACAGTTTTACTGATGGTTTTTGTAGCCGGTTAAGTCCATCAATGATCAAACTAGGAATTGAGTTACCTTTAAGTGTTCTCACTTCTAAAATCAAATAACTTAGCTGGTTCATAAATCGCAAACTGAGTTCTTTTTACCTATTATAAAAGTATTTTCTAATTCCGAGTCTCATTTTTGTCATGATAAGAGTCTGGCCATTTCTATGAGGGCTCATGGGATGTTCACTTCATGCAGGTTGCTTAAGAAAGTTTAATAAGCTGATTTTTCTTAAATGTCAAATAGGCTGATCTCTGAACAATTAGTTCATTATGATTTTCATCCTTCGTACAGGTTGAATTTAGCATTGGGAATCACTTTTGGTATTCTTAGTGGATGTGTATTCATGAGATATGCATATTGACTAGCAACAATGATGGATCCTGAATCCAAAATAAAATTCCATCATTATGTCTGTTTGATCAGAGAAACACAGTCCATGTCCAACTTTATTCAACTATATGCCTACGCTTGATATTTAGGGGAAAATCAAGCTCTAAAGTAGGCTTGCCAATTAGGATGAAGAGAAGTCATTTGGAAGGCAGCTCAAGAAATGTGAGTATCACTGGATCAAAGCTAAGCACTATCTGTCAGACCAACAGCAACTCAATCATAGACGATATGGAAACTAGTATATGCGCTTCTACTTCTGCTAAATCTAATTTCATTTCTGATGCGTACCCACATTGGGTGTTTACAGTGGGAAAAATCAGAAAAATACAATTGCTTTATATTCGTGATTTTTCTTCCTGACAAACATTTTTGTACTTGGAAGTAAAAAAAAAACACAGAAGCCTTTTAGATATATACTATCTAAGTTATTAAACACAGTATGGACCGGTGGTGGTGTCCAAAGTTTTGCTGTAATTTGATTGAGTGATGTGTGAAAATTTCAAATAGTCTGTTGCAGAACTTTTAGAGGTGCAAAAACTCATATTCTGACAATGGTTAATTAACAGATACACTTGCTCTACATACACGGTTAATTACCAGATAAAGAAATTTAAGTTGAATATTCTTCTGATTCTGTATCTTCAAAAATATCTACCTGCAGCAACACAAAAAGATTGTTAATTTTCTTATGATCCTGTTGATAAAACTGGCAGATTACTTGGAGTGGTAATGCGTGACAGCTCTCTGGCAGTTAGAATATCAGAAAAATTTCTAGCATCCACGGGATTTGAAAGATCAGAAAGTTCAAGATGTTCCTTTTTTGACTGGTGTATGTGCCATCTTAAATTCCTCCCGGATATTCAAAAGAACTCTTTCCCAACAGGCAGTTCTGAAGCTAGACCACTTTCACCTGAAGCAATAGCTAGCTTTTGATCTTCGTCAAGGATGTTGGTATACAGGTACTCTGAAACATTCAAACCATCCCTGCAATCAAGGTTCAACGGCATTCCAAGGTGGAATTACCAACGCAACATTCTGGAAACAGTTGAGATTTATAGTTTCGAGAGATCTGGACAATTGCATTGAAATTTGTAGTTGATTAGCAATATTCAGGTCTAAAAAATGATAAAACCACAGACAAAAAACACCATACAAATAAATGACTCAAATGAAACGAATCAACAAACTGTTGTTTAGAGGTACCAAGTCTTTAAAACGCCCCACAAATCTCATTATATTTGAAAACATAAGTTGTGGACACAGATAAATGGAACTATGGAAATTATTCATTTGGAAAATATAAAGATAATAATATTAAGCAGCTACCCTGCAGCATGCCAAACCGCGCCATATATGCATGCCAAAGTTGTGAATGGTGTGGATACCAATTTCATTTCTATTAACTGCTGTTGTTGCTGGGCAGTGCACTGTCAATTGAGACTAAGCTCTCCTTGTAAACATCGCCTCTGAATACATCACCTAGATCTTCCAAAGATCCATCAATAATTTCAATATCCTTCATTTCTTCTGTAAGAGAGTTGATAAACACCAGGCCACCGCCATAACCACGTACGAAACCTAACACTCCATTTTTTGTAATTGCCCTAGGACTATAGCGGCCATAAGGATGATTTATATGAAACGCATTTATTTTACTCCATGAGTACTCGTTATTCTCTGCACTTGTAGCACTACAACTGTAATCATAATCATTCAAAGCATACACTTCATATGTATCACTAGTATACTCTGCAGTACTATTTGAAATCCATGAAAGGAAAACATTTTTTCCCTGATCACCTCCTATGACATCTAAACCTGAGTATTCGTGTGGACCAGTTATCATCCTGAAACTTTCTCTGCTGAATTTGAAAGAGAGAAGCACTGGCTCCAAATGCAAGGCAGAACCATTAATCATTTCTATTATGTGAAAATTATTTCCTAAGAATAATAACAACCATTAAGATATCGACCTTGATTTTCATTATTGGACTTATAAGAGTGACTATATAAATTTGCATCGATACACCACCTCCAAGAATCTGAGAGAAGGCTATATATTTGAACCTGGTTCTTGGGAGTGGTACCAAATACATCATTTTCGAAAAAAGTTATTTGTACCACCTTGTAATCATACGTTTCGCAATCGAAACCAAACATTACAAAATCTGTCAGTATTCCACCAAATTCCTCTGGGATAGGTAATGATTTAGGGAGAGATCTGAATTTCTTAGTTGCAGGAGTCCAAAGGAAAATATCCCTAAGATGAGGATCATGTATACAAATGATGCCATGACAAGAACCCACAATATTTGCTTGAGGATACCTATCATTCTGGTAAATATCATTCTCTGAGCTTTCAATAACCGATCGCCAGTATTTGCAGACGGCCTTGAATCGTAAAAGAGATACAACTGGTAGCCATAATAAAATTTCAATCAACAAATCTTCGGTTAGAGAATTAAGAGGGTTTTCCGAACAATTTCCATCCATTAATCGATTAAAAAAATCCCAAAATTGATCTGATGATGAAATTATCAACTTAGGGTTTCCAATTGATAAAAAAAATACCTAAACCTTTGTTTGTTTGTACGAATTGTTTAATGGTTAAGTTTTTATTAGGAAAAGAGATTTTTTTTCTTTTAAGCATTTTGTAAAAGGGATGATAAAATGTCCCATCGTGTTGTAAAATAATTTCTACACACGTGTCACGAATGTAAGGCAGACACATTTAAGGCCGAAAGATCTGAAAAGCACTGAATCATGAGCAAATCAGCTTTACCAGTGATTAGAACCATTCAAACAGTTACTTACATCATCAATAACATAATTTACATCATCATCTTGGTAAAACAGGGACTATTGTACTTTACACACGCACATACACAATTAGAAATCATGAAACTTGAAATAAGGTAAAAAGAGTAGACAGATTCATACCTTTGCAGAGGTGAGAGTGTCTGAAATAGAAATCAATCTATATTTATGATGTAGTTGCAGAGGAGATAGTTGAGTTGAGACAGAGAGCAGAGAGCAGAGAGCAGAGCAGATAGTACCAAGATACCTGGAGGAGTTTGATTAATTTACGAAAGAGAGGGATATAGACAAAGAAAAGAACTTTTGACACATTTTGCTGAGTAATCCATCCTTACCCTATCCCCTATCCCATGGCATAAGGTGGGAAGTTTTGTCGATGGTACCTCAGCCTAGTTGCGATTTTATATATACCAGTTACTTGGTGGAGTTCCAAGGGAAACTTTTATCTGTTCTTTTAGGCCATTACGGAAAATGGTTCGGTGCTTTAGATTGGATTTGGCTGATATTGCTTGGATTGAAGTTGGAACATTTAGGACGGCATATGTTGTTTATCACCAATACATCTTGTATCGCCACAATTGATCCGACTAGTCGGATGTAGAACGAAATCTACTTTCCTAGGCTGCAGAATTAAGGAATTCTATTTTACTCACTTGATTCTGGTAGATACAATTCTCTTGGGAATGAACATATTATGGTACGGATTATTGTAACCCGAATCACAACTTATGGTGCAGCTGGATAGAACCTAATTGGTCCGAGACTACACGGCCAAATTTCTGACTGGTCCTAGCATTTAAATTTACTTGGATACAATATTAGTTTGCCTGAGTAATAAAACCTTGCAATAGATGGAGAGGGATTTACCTTTCAGCAATTTTTTTCTGACATTATTCTAGTTTGTAGCCTGAGTAATCTACTGTTCTGCACATTCACTGTATCTATATGAGGTAACAGCCATGTCTGCCACCTCTAACAATGTTGTATTCCATAAAAACTTATAACTGGGATTTAAGCAGAGTCGGCAAAAATCAGTTGTCAGGATATTGCATAGAACTAGAAATTCCTTGATGCAGGGGTGATTGTTTGTGAGAAGGATGGAACCTCGAGTACTATAAATGAACCAAGAATTCAGATACAGGACAACAATTTTTTGAAAATGGCAAACAGAACATGTCGTTATATTCTAAAACTGGACATAACAAGGAAAATAAAAGATAATACATTTGAGAATGGTTTCGACAACTAGATAGCATAAAAGGGAACCAGCTCATATAACATCAAAAGGAACAACCACCATGTGTAAGAGCTAAATTTAGGTATTTTTTCAAGCTAACAGCGAATATGAAAGTATAAGATGGTGACACAAACTATAGTTTGAATTGATCAGCAGAGGAAGATTTCCACATATGCTTAAACACAAAATTCCAAAATGCGTGGATAACTTAGATTCATAGAACTATGGTTTCACTGGCAACACAGCAAGGCATGGAGTCGAAGGGTGAAAAAAGTGTACATGTAGAACATTATAAACCTTAATACCAACTTTTGCGTCAACACTCACAAATGGTGTCCCAATTGCAACCTTAACTAAAGACTCGTAAAAGAGTCACCTGAAAGAGCTGTAAGTCTGTAACTGTAAGAATCTTTCGTGAGATGAAGTTCCAATTTCACCCTCGAAGTTCTTCATTGCAATAGATAAACCTTTATAGCTAGAGATTTTGTACCACGTGTTTGAAATCTAAGCCAGGTAGAAAGCAACGCAGTCACCACAGGATGCATTGCAGAAGCATTCTTTAACAGGACCTAACTGTATGTATATAGTTCACCTCGCAAACATGTTACTGACGGAAGACAACGTATGATTAATAATTTCCTAGGTTCCTATAGTCCCATGTAACTAATGCAACAGTTCAAATGAGAAGTTAAATTTCCAGTATTTCAATTTCTACCTAGCCGTATGTAGAATTATACTTTCTAAAGTAAGCTATAAACATGCATGCATTAGATGGTTAGAATCACTACAGTCAAGGAACCTAACAATACAAGTTTATGATATATCAAAACATCTCCTTGACTAGATATTCAGGCTGTAATACTTTTCTCTAGTTAACATAAAGGAAAGAAAGAGTCCGAGAGACCGAGAGCAACAAATGAATTGAGAAATTGATTTAGATCAAGGGTTTGTTTAAGATATTCATACCTGTGACGGTGCATCCCAAATAAGGAATATATAAGAAAGGAGCTGCCTTTGGCAATGCATCACCGTGCATTTGCAAATGTTGCTGGCCTCCCTAATGGAGTTGTTGCTAAAGACGCACCAGAAAATCAAAATTAAGGGCGGTGTTTTCATTCTCGGTTGAGAAAAAAGAAGGATACTCCTAGTTTGTATCGGTTTCTTTCTTCTATTTTTATTATGAAAAAGATAACATTGCATCGAAAATTTCAATTGACAAACTTAATCATGAATCATCATCTTGAAAAAGCAAAAAGAGCTGTTTTAATTACACAACTGCTCAATCAAAAACTACACCAGACTCCTAAAGCAAATAACCACATACATGATGACCTCAAGTATCTCTACTGAAATACAAGACAAAATGAACTCAAAAGGAGAAGCTATAAACCTAGCATTATTCTAACCTATGTTCGTCTAGTTAGTTTCTTCAACAGTCAATGTGGGACAAGGAGAAGTTGTAGACAGGGGACCGGGAGAAGTTGTAGACAGGGGACCGGGAGAAGCTGCAGATGGGGGACAGGGAGAAGCTGTAGAAGGTGTTGATGGTAAATACCTCAGCTGGTAACTAGCAAGCGCTGGTCCGAAAATGCTGAATTTCCCAGCACTGCTAAATGCTGCTTCTGCATCATTTCGATTCTTGAAAACCACTTTAGCACGGCAAGACTTCCTGGTTACTTCTGTATCAGACTCCATCAAAGGCCCAAAACGGCTAAATATCTTATTTAGATCTGTTTCTAAAGGAATAGAATCAGCCTGTGTGAAGTTCAGTACTAGAGCAGTGGGAGACGGATCATCTGCATCGTTCTTAATCAAATTACTTACAGCTGGTGCTTCTGTAATCAAATTGGTACTGACATCAGGATCTGGCTGTTTAGAATCAATTGTGTAAATGGAACCTTCTGATTCGTCGCTGGAACTGTATTCCTCAATTACTAAGGAAGGACTTGATGGAGGATTTTTTTCCAATTCAACAATGCTAGAATCCTTCTTAGACTGGGCTTTAGACTTAGGTTTTCGCTTTCTTTTCTGAATCTTGCGCGGTGATTGTTCTTCGGGAGTACCTCCACTAATCATATCAGTCCAATATGGGTCATCCTCCTTGTCACTATATATCTCAGCAGCATTGGCCTTAATCTTGGTCAGTTTTCCGTTTCTACCAGCACTACTTTTTGATTGACCGCTCATCTTCTTCCCAGAATCGGACTGGTCTAAATTAATTGAATTCCTATAATCAGTGAAGAAACCAACTATGATGGTCAGAAAACTGTACCCTTTCATAGGATCTCGTGCAGCTAAGTGAAGTTGTGATAACATCTCATCTGGATCAGAGTATTCTTTTGGAATGGTGATCTTTCGTTTTTTGGATTTCTCATGCAGCTTCTCACTGCTCCGAACTATCTTACCTGCACTTTTTCGAGACCTTCCACCACTAGAATTTAGTATTGGAGGGGATCCTTTTAGTTGACTAGCAATTCTACATAAGCTTTCTCCAACCTTAAAAGATCCTGGAGTTCGAAATTCACCACCCTCATTACTTGACTGCGAAAGCCCTTCTTTGCTAATTTTCCCTGCTAAGTCATCAGAGAAGGACCCGACAGACTTATGTTTTTTGCCACCAGGGGTTGGTTTACTAGGAAGCTTGTCTTGACTTTCAAGCTTTCTTTTCTCGGAAGGTGCTTCTTCATTTTTAGAAATGAGAGCTGGGATCTCAAAATCGGGATCCAATAACCCTCCCCAGAAACCAAACTCAGCCATTCGTGGATGACCCTTAGAACGATAGAAGGCTGCTAACTGAGCTTGAGTTACCACATTTTCTATCTTATCATATCCTCCACCAAGGGGATTCAGTGCAAAGTTTTTGATATACTCAACAACCTTACCAGGTTCAAATGTAGCAGCACCCACATTCTTGTCAACACCATCTCTTCTACTGGACTCCGCCCGAATTCCAGCGTTTGTTATTATCTGTGACTTGATGTCAGAACAAGCTTCATCTGGTACACAGGAACATACCACTCCTCGCTGCACACGTCTAGAAATCTCTTCCAAGGCAGAACCAATTGCAAAACGAAATTCTTCCATATCAGTTTGTTTCTCCATCTGTGAGAAATGAGCTTCAAACGGCTTCAAAGACGAAGTTACATTCCAAGCAAATGTCTGATCCCCAAAATATGCAACCAAAAGTCTTTTCCTGTCGTGTTTCTGATGCTTCTTTGCTAGTTTAGAAGCAGCCTGAGGATCAAATATCTGTCCAGGCCACCATGGATGGCTCTTCACTTTACCCCATACCAACTCAGAAGCAGAATATTCAACCACCTCATTTGTTGTTTCATTATGTTTGACAAATTCACCCATGTTTTGACAGATACCTAAATCAACAACTAAACTACCAAAATTAGAGTCATTGACACTACTAATAATATTCGAAACACCCATATCATAAGCATGAGCTTGATTCTTACCTTGCTCTTCTGCTTTTGTTCCTCCCCCTCCTCCTCCTCCTCCTCCTCCAGTAGTTTTAACAGCTCCACTAATATCCTTAGCAGCTAAGCTTGAATCTTCCTTAACATCCACTCCAACCATATTTTCCTCCTCCTCCTCCTCCTCCTCCTCCTCCTCCTCTGCTTCTTCTGTTTTAGCTCCAGTAGTCTTAACATCTCCACTGACATCCTCCTCCTCGCTGGCAGCAGACATACTCTCATCATCATCAACAGGAGGACCCTCCATTTTGTTATCCCCATTTACATTTTCACACACTGTTTCATCATCTTTAATCAGATCTTCTTTCTCTTCCTCCCCAATAGCAGTAGTAATTTCTTCTGTTTCCATTTTAGAAACCCTAATTTCCTTGTGATTTTCTTCTTCAAGAACGACTCCATTTTCTCGTTTCTCCTCCTCCTCCTCCTCAACTTCTTCATTTACAGAAACAGAACCAACATTTTCTACACCAAGATCTTGTTTCTCTTCTTCCTCCCAAACAACAGAAGCAGTCTCTTCAACAGTTTCCATTTTAGAAACCCTAATTTCTACTTCTTCAAGAACAACAACTCCTTCATTTTCTCCAACTTCTTTATTTACAGAAACAGAACCAACAACACTTTCCCCTTCAAATTTTCCCTCAAGAACCTTCTCAGAACACTTTACTAAAGGTTGTAACAAAGAAGCAGCACCAACACTAGAAACCCTAACTTCTTTCTGTTGAATTTGGGTTTTTTCAGAAACAGAAATTTGGGTAACAGTAGTAGTAGTAAGTGATGATGCTGAAGAAGAATCCATGGAAACACTAGAAATTGCTTTGGACTCTTCCATGGAAAGAGTAGTATTAGGGTTTAAATTTTGGGGATTCGTCGTTTCTTCCATGAGAACGAAGAAAATAATAAAACCCTAGCTCCTGCGATAGTGAAACAGAATTCTGTCAACAAAAGACAAGTCCAGTCCTTGTTTGTCGTATAGTGTGGGATATGGAAGGATATTGATATAACTCAAGGGTAAATGAAGTAATTATAGTTCCACTATAATAAATGCAATACACGAACACGACTTAAATCAGCAACGTTGTTAATGAAGGGCTTCTGAAATCAATAAAGGGCTTTTCTAGGATTTACAGGGACTAGGTAGTTGGCTATAGGAAGTCACGCAGACATATAAAAAGTCTATGTTTGGCACTGTTTTATAACTGTTTTTTATTTTATAAAATAAAGAACACAAAAAGTATAAGAAAACGCAGTTAATAGTTATGATTTTCAAAAATATTTTTTGTTTTGTTTTTTATTTTCAAAAAAAAAACGATTATATATTGTTTTTTTTTGTTTTTTTTTTATAACTAATTTTTAAATTGTCAGTTTTAACTTATAACTAATTCTTAAAAAATATGTTTTTAAAAACAGTTTTATCAAACAGCTTTTTAAAATTTATTAGAAAATGAAAACAAGGAAAAAGGATATGTTTTAAAAATATTGGAAAATGATTTTTGAAAATAGTTTTATAAAATGGTACCAAACTAAAAAAACCCAAAACCTAACCCTCATTAATTTTTCTATTCATGTAAACTTAATTGAAAATTAAACGAAACTCAAACAAATTTATAATGTGTTTACATATTCACAAAGAAAGAGTAGCTTACAAATACAAAAAGAAGTTAAAGTTCATTTTTCATTAAATGTTGACCTTCTTTAACCTCTGTAATCCATAGATCTAGATCCATGGCGGCTAAGGAAAAAAAGGAGAGCATAGATGAGTTCAACAATCAAGAAAGAGAGAGATTGAGTGAGTAAGTGAGAAATTTGATATTTGAAAAGAATCAAAGGAGGAGGGAACAGAAACATAAAAGAAATTTGCTTTTCATTTGGTTCCGCTTAAGCTTGCTCGTGTTTTTCTTAAAAAAATTACGGTTGGAGTTCTTCGTTTACTAACCGTCTCTAAATCTGTTACGGTTAGAAAATAAAGAATTCCTAATCGTAAACCTGTTGAGATTGATTTTTACGGTTAGGTTTCTAGCCGTAATGGTTTTACGTTTGGGTTCGTTTCAGTAAAATATAACCATAAAAAAATCTGGAATTCCCATCTTCTGATTACGGTTAGGTGATGTGATTTGGAATTACCCAATATAATAACCGCAATCGCACGGCGTCTAACTAGTAGACAACGGCAAGTACGGGTCGAACCCACAGAGAGCGGGGAAATACTGCAATTAATATCTCTAATAAACTAACCAAGAAGAATATTTTTGTGATTTTTAGAATTACGAATAAATTAATAAAATTAACTAAACTAATAAAATGTGACCGAGTAGAGAGAGTCGGTAACCAGGGTTTTCCAGTATCCACCACTATTTAATTCATGAATATTTAGAGTCGCAAATATCGCTGGGACGCCCTAAACATGATGCATCAAAAAGCCCTAGTCTCAAGCATACACCATAAAATTGCGCTAGCGAGAAAATTGTACGAAACTAATTAAAGGTCTACAAATAATACTTGGCTATTCTAAGTATACCCCATCAAAAGATTTAACCTAAGCATGGAATATCAAATAAGTAGATAAATATATTTTTAGAACAACAACTGTATACCAGAAACATGGAACATCAAAACCATAGGCCAAGCATGCACAATAAACGACAATACAATTGTTTAAAGTCATGAATTTAATCTATTTAAATCATAATGGTCTGTATCAAATATTTAATTCAATTGATCTAAAACTGTAAGTGGTTTCAACATTAAACCCTAGCTACAAATTAATTAGAACATGGAGATGGGTTTCTTAAAACCCATAAAAATAATTAAAAAAAAACTAGAGGAAGAAAAGATTAAACCCTTTTTAGTTTTTGTTCTTGTATCTTTCCTTCGTCCGTAGCTCTGCGTCAAAGAGCAGCTTCCTTCCCTTCGTTCACGTCCGCCTCCAAAGAAACTATACAGGAGAAAAATATCTCCCAAAATCCGACTGAAAAAGGAACTCCTGTCTATCCCCAAAAACAGCCGAACTCCTCTGCCGAAAAGAATCTCCTGTACCTTGCCAAAACTCCCCGAACAAAGCAGCCCCCACTATTTCTTTTATAGCTGACAAACCACTAGGTATTCTCTCATAGCCAACCATATATGGCCACGTCCCACTTTCCATCTTCTTTCTTCACGTGAATTGACATAGCCAAACAAG
>JAJJMC010026586.1:0-10266 GCA_023531435.1 Papaver californicum
TTATGTTTTATAACTCGAGTAATGATTCTAACTAATGGTTTAATGGGGTTTTTCTAGGATTGATCTATCGAGGGAATTAATGGCAGTTGAGAAGATGAAACATGGAACTTGAACTGGTGGCTTTTGATGGGAGATAATGGAAGTGAGAGGAGCTCGGAGTTAAGTCTGTGGTGCTGTAATCCTCGGGTAGGAGGAGTTCAGGGAAGAATAATGGATGTTGGCAGGTCCTGTTGGTCGTGGGACTGAGATGCAGGCGATAGAAGATGGTTGATCGGTGATTGATGAAGCTGTTGTTGGATGCCATTAATGGCAGTTATGGTGTTGATGAAAGACAGTTTTTGGTGGTTGATGGTAGAGAAGGTGATGGCTATTGACGGAGAAGAAAGGTCGAGGAAGAAGAAGTGGTGAAGAAATGGGCTGGGTTGTTACACCCAGGTGAGCCCATTAGCACTAACGTAAGTGGGTTGGGTTCAGTTTCGTGAGCCATTATCCTCTTTAGCTAATTTACACGGTAGGGTCTAGTTTTGCCCTATTTTTGGCATACTTTAGAGTTTTGGAAACCAATCTCGACCGGGATTCGAGCATGGGCACTTCTACAACTTGTGGCTGACACTATCTTACAAGTCAATAACTCTAATTTCTTTCAAGTTGGATACTTCACTCTGTTCCATGCTCCAACTTGAGGGAGGGAAAGAGAAGTATAACTGAGGTTGAGATGAGATCAAAATAAAAATCTTACAGATAAGGTAGGTGAGAATAAAAATCCTACAGATGAGGTAGATGTTTAGAAAAATCCTACAAATGAAGTAGGTGAGAAGAAAAAAATCCTACAGATGAGGTAGGTGAGAAGAAAAATCCTACAGATAAGGTAGGTGTTTAGAAAAAATCCTACAAATGAGGTAGGTGAGAAGAAAAATCCTACAGATGAAGTAGTTGGTGCAGAAGGAGTTGCATCGCAGGTGAGAAAAAAAATCCTACAGATGAAGTAGGTGGTGCAGAAGGAGTTGTATCGCAAGTATCGTTAGCTTCAGGAGTTCGTGAAGTTAACATTACAGGAGAAAATCCACGTGTTAGGCCGAATGACTAGCCTTACACGTGAGGAGGCGTGTTGACCGAATGATTGGTCACTCGTATATAGGTCCACGTGTTAGGCCGAATGACTGGCCTTACACGTGAGGGGGCGTGTTGACCGAATGACTGGTCACTCGGATATTGGTCCACGTGTTAGGCCGAATGACTGGCCTTACACGTGAGGGGGCGTGTGGAGATTGGTCCCACATTGTTAGAAGTTTGGAAATATATGATGAGTTTCCTAATTTGAATAAGTTTCCTAGTTTAGGCTTAGGTTTAAGTTTAGAAGTAGTATCCTTATATAATTCGTAGAGTTTTAGGAAATTGACTTAAGGTTTGTGATGCATATAAAAGGAACTGGTTATCACCTTTATAAGACACACCAAATTATTATCAATGTAGTCTTTTATTAACTCCGTATTTATTCTCTCCTCTTTCTTGTTAGATCCTACATAAAATTTAATAAAAAAAGATCTCATTTGCAAAAATATTTTAAAATGTTATCTGGGTATTACATAGGTCAAGTTTAAACTTGATTTATTTTGTGGGTTTTGTTGATTTGCAAGTTTTGGATTGTTAGGAGTGTCATCTGGTTCGGGTTTTGATTATATATCCTTTTTGTTAAACTGTGATCTGATGGTTGCATTTGTACAATTTGTTTTCAGTATTCCTGTCAGCTGTTACCGTAACTCGCAGACCTGGTAAGAACCAATCACCCAAATTAGTTACCCTATCCGAATACATGGATTTTCTCTTTGCATCAAAATTTTCATGTGTATTAATTCACTTTCTTGACATCCAAGTTACCAGGTCCCAATTCTTGAGAATGTCTACCAGAGAGGACTTGCTCATCTTCATTATTTCTTGGAAGCATGTGCAGTATTTTTCATTGAGCTGTAACAATCTTCATTTCAGGTAGACCTTAAAAGAATTTTTACTGATTTCTTGGTGCTTAGTGGTCATTGCTATCCAGCATGCCTTGAACCTGAACTAACCTTAGGGACAAATAAGCATTCAGACCCAAGATTCTTTACACTTCTTCTTCAAGATCATATTGGAGGACTACAATTTCTTCATCAAGATCAGTGGGTTACTGTAAAACCCATCCCTGGAACTCTAATAGTAAACATCGGAGATCTTTTTCGGGTAAATAAATGTTTTTAACTCAGAAGTTAGAACTAATACGAGTTAATTTATGTTCTTCAACCCTCATTATCTGCTGCATAATTGCCTAAGTAGACTTACCTTTCCATTTCAAACAGCTTATCAGTAATGACAAGTTCAAAAGTGATGAACACAGGGTACTAGCCAATCACGATGGACCAAGAGTATCAGTGGCATGTTTTCTGAATGCAAAATTCAGTGACAACACAAAGATTTTTGGTCCTTTGAAAGAGATACTATCAGAGGAGAACCCCCCTATTTACAAATATAATACGATGAATGAACACACTGATCATTACTTTAAGAAAGGACTTGACGGTGTATCCCCCCTTAATCACTTTAAGTTGTCAAGTAATTAGTTGATACAGCCTATGGGTGTCTGTGGGTTTTTTTTCTTGGGGTTTGTTGTAAGTGTCTATGTTTGTTCAAGTGAACGTTTTAGTTTCGTGTTGTGCAATGATAAAGTACTATTTTTCCTTTTCCAGAATCTAATGTACTATACTACGAAAATAAAACAGTGAAACCACCCACACAGTAGTCTATATTTTTAGCAATTAAATAATTGCAGCTAACCTTCAGATCAGTAAGATCTTCTTTTCAAAAATTAACTAATTATAACTTTTTGCCTCTTGGTTTTTTGATTGTCTAGAAGTCGGTGTTCATATCCATGGTTTCTAAAGTAAACTTGAACATTTATAAAGTATAGTGGAATTATGGATTGAAATTTATAAAAACAGTATGACCACCCACTAATGTGGACTTGGTAAGAGAAAATGGTAGACCTTTTATCAATTATCGATGGTAATTTATGTAATTTTTTTAATGGGCTGTTTCTTTCGTTCATTGTGATAATACAAATAATATAGTCTTTAGTTTAAATATTATGTACATATAAAAAATATAGCCTTTAGTTTAAATATTTATGAGTTTGATTTTCTTAACGTCTATGTCTTCACACAAACACTTAATGATATTATACATATTAGAACACTATGAAATAGCCCGTGTTGTAAGGCGGTGGTCAAACCCTAGTTAATTTAGATAAAAAGGTAATTGATAAGTGTTAGGAGGAAAACCACTTTTATTAAGAGGAAAGCTGATTTTGGGGTGGATTTAAAAAAGAATTCCCCCTATCAGTAATCATGTTTTATTTTAATTTTTCATATCAACCTTATTCTACCTAAAGTGAGTGTTATGGAACAATGATTATTGAAATCCACCCCGAAGTTAGTATTGTTGATCTTAGTGAGTAACCTAGTTAAACATAGGTCATTCTTACAAGAGGAGTAATAAATAGAGTTTAGGATTGAACGTCACAGTTACGAGTTTGGGTTTGGGATATTTGGTTTGATGTATTTTATACAAAGCTCCGGAGATTACACTTAACTAATTTATACATATTTTTAGGGGTTTACACTTCTTTTTTTTAATTATTAAAAGTGTATATGCATCTTTTTAGTTGTAAAGACTTTAAAAAAGCTAGATTAGTTGATGTAATAACACTTATCAACTGTATTTAAGGTTACATCACTAAATTTATAGCCTTTTCTTTTCTTTTCTTTTTGAAACAAATTTACAACCTTTTTATTTGCATTTATGAGTTATCATATATAGAATCTTAGTATTTAGTTTATTTTTACTATTTAATTTGTATCTTACCTCTTAATTTGTGTTTTATATATTACTAGTTAATTAATTTAGACAGTGAGATAGTTGGCCTCTCTTAGTTATTTTTCTGGAACGGCTATGAAACCCTTGAAAGTTACACGTAATTTTTTTCGTTAGTTTACCGGTTATTGATAAAGGTTTTTTTTTTAATCCACCTCAAAGTCAACTTTCCCCCTAGTAAAAAAATCTTTCCCCTAACAATTATCCTAATTTTCTTCGTGGGAAGGTTTTGTTCAAAACTAGGGCTCAATCCGTGTTGTAAACACACGGACACCAATTTATCTGAATGTTTTGTATATGTGTATTTTATGTGTTATTATTCAAGTATAACCATTAAAATACATAATCATACAAAGGAATTAACAAACTACACGTCAACCCTCGACTACCTTCGGAGTTGAATTGCAAGGTTCCACCCTAAACGTTAAATATCACATGGTTACATATTTTTGTTAGATTTGAGCTTCACACATCCAAGCAATGCATAAATCCACTGATTTTAGCCAAATGAAAAAATCAAGTATTTCTTATTAGTAGTAAATAAAAAATAAAAATATTTATGTTTCGTACTTCAACAATTCCTAACATCTTCAAATTAAGACAAATGAATTTCTGAAGGACAAATTAATTATGCTACAGTATTAAGCTTTCCTTGTCCATCCTCATCTCTGCTCAACTGCACCTCTTGAAGACCTAAAAAACATCCTTCACATCAGCAACACTACAACCTGAACAACTTTGAGTTTCATTCCATAGATGCACACTTAATTGAATTGTAAATCTCAAAAGAAAAATAACAAAGCCGAAATCATCATCAATGGCAAGAACATAATACATTCATGATCCAATGAACTCATCTCTGCACACATGTAGGTTTTTACCCACTTGTTATGGCTCTAGTTCCTGGTGAGGACAACGACAACTGGGAGTGGTTTTTAAGAAACTAGAAGAATATTTTCGATGATGGGGGGCCAATCACCTTCCTCAAGGACGGTGGTGAAGGTCTTAAACGATGCGTTCTATTGGTATTTCTAGATTCATACCAGAGATAATGTTACTACCATTTGTAGAAGAATCTTCCCATTACTACTTATGATATTAGGTACTCGCTTGTCATTGATCATTTCCAAGAGGTGACCTATGCACTTTCTACTGAATATCATGTTGCGACCATACAGAAAATAAGAGATCTGCATTGTGAGTGGGTTGATGACTACATAAATGAGATCCCACTTGAGAAGTATGTCAATTCTTATTTTAAAGGATATCGGTCTGTTTGTATGACTAGTTTTCTTGCTAAATTATTAACAACTGGATTAGGGTTCACAAGAAGATGCTTCCGCCTGCTCTTTTAAATCAGGTCAGTATAGGGATTTCTTTTAGTTTTTGTTTTTGCTTGTGTTTTTTGTTTTGTTCTCTTAGTTCATTCATATATTTTTTTTCAATTTAGGATGCAAGTAATGAACATGATGGAAAAGAGTATGGTGTTGTGATGAAGACTATACTAACTCCAGAGTATAAGGATAAGCTTGAGAAGCATCAATGTGAAGGTTTGGATTGGCAAGTGTTGATGGCAAGTCCTACTGTGTTTGAAGTTTTTAGCGAAATGTTTTATACCGTAGACCTTGAACATTGGACTTGCACTTTACAAAGGTTTTTGTTAACGATTTGATAGGTTTTTCATATCTTTTGGTATGTATGCTAAAGGGTATCGGTTTCGTCGTCCCTTTGTATATATGGATAAGACTTTCTTTACTAGGAGATTCATGGGGTGTTTGATGGTTGCTACTGGCATCAATGGTGATCAAGGTATGTTAAGTTTTTAAATAAGTTTTTTCAGTTTGTTTTTCCAAACGCCTTTAAAAGGATGTATACCTGAGAGTTACACATGATTTAGGGGGGATGTGTACTCAGAAAGTTACACATACTTTAGAAGGATGTGTATCTTTTGGGTACACATGTTTTTGGTATATGTTTTTTTTTTTGGTTGTATAACCTTTGTTTCATTTGCACACACATGTAGGTTTTTGCCCACTTACTATGGCTCTAGTTCCTGGTGAGAACAACGACAATTAGTAGTGGCTTTTCATAAACTTGAAGAATGTTATCGATGATGGTGTTTGTGTGTGTGTGTGTGTGTGTGGGAGGGGGGGGGGGGGAAACTTTTTCCACAAGGACCATGGTGAATGTCTTAAACGTTGTGTTCCATTGGTATTTATATATTCATACAAGAGCTACTGTTACTACCATTGGTAGAAGAAATATTCCCATTACTTGTTATGATATTAGGTACTCTCTTGCCATTGATTATTTCCAAGAGGTTACCTATACACTTTCTACTAAAAATCATGTTGCGTCAATACAGAGTGGGTTGATGACTACATAAATGAGATCCCACTTGAGAAGTATGCCAATTCTTATTTTAAAGGATGTCGGTTTGTTTGTACGAGTAGTTCTCTTACTCAATTATTCAACAACTGGGTTAGGGTTCACAAAAATATGCTTGCATATTATCTTTTGGATCAGGTCATTATAGGGATTTCTTTCAATTTTCTTTTTTGATAATATTTTTTTTTTTGTTCTTTTAGTGTGTGTGTTCCTTTTTTTTTTATTTTTTTTTATTTTTTTATTTAAAAGTTAAGATGCAACTAATGAACATGATGGGAAAGAGTATGGAGTTGCGATGAAGACTCCACTAAATCCAGAGTATGAGGATAAGATTGATAAGTTTGAAGATGAAGATTTAGCTTGGCAAGTTGATGGCTAGTCCTACTGTGTTCGAAGTCTTTATCGGAAGGTTTCATAGCATAGACCTTGAACGTTGGACTAGCAATTTTTAAAGGATTTTGTCCCCCCACCCCACACCCCACCCCTAGGTACAGAAGCTATCAAGATGTGTATGTTTCTACGTATACAGGTTATATAGCACATGTTTCTGATGACTACACAAGATATATAAAGTTTTTGTCAGGTTGTGTAACTGCATGATACACAAGCTATATATCATGTGTACCTTCAAAGTACACATCTCATATGCATGCGTATTTGATTAGTACACAAGCTATATATACGAGTTTCTATGTTTTTGATTTTTGTCATTGGAAGGTGGCGCGTATATGGTTTTCCTTGTGCTCATGCTCTTGAGGATATACGAAAGAGTAAACATAAAGCTAATGACTTCAATAAATCATATTTTTCCGGTGAATATCATAGGAATACTTATATGCATTTAATCCGACTGATTCCAAACTATAACATGCCTGATATTTTGGATGAAGATGACATGATTAACCCTCTTTTGGTGAGGAAACAAGCAGGAATACCCCCAGGGAAAAGAATTGAAAGTCGTGGTGAGAAGAAGCCAAATAGGAAGACTCGTCACAACAATTGCAAGGAAGAGGGTCATAACCGGCAAGGATATATAAAGTATTCGAAGTATACACCTCCTTAGTCATTTTTTATTCTTTTTAGGAAACGCTTGCCAATGGTTTTGTAGTGGTTTATTTTTTTGGAATACTTTTTTCATTTTTTTTTTGTTGTTGTTGCAAGGATTGTACTTTTTATTTGTAACGATTGTTTATTTATAAGGATAATTTTGCGGGTTGTTTTAAATTGTTTGTATGATTATGCAAAACAACTTAGTTTTCTCGAGGTGTGTATCTTTAGAGTACACTAGTCAAATGCATGGGTACCTTCTAAGTACACATCGTATACAACATGTGTATCTTCTGAATACACAAGTAATATGGATGTGTACTTGGTATTTTTTTGTTTTTGTTAATTTGTACAAGCTGAGTACACAAACTAATTTGAGCATGTGTAACTTCTGAGTACACAAGACAAATGCATGTGTACCTTCAAATTACACAAGCCAAATGCATTTGCATAAGAAAAATACACAAGCCAAATGCATATGTATAAGCAAAATACCCACGCCAAATGCATGTCTACACAAGCATATGCATGTGTACCTTCAAAGTACACGAGCCAAATGCATGTATACAAGCAGAATACACACCCACATATCTGATTATTTTTACAAGACTTTACAACAAAAATGATAAAACTTTTCTAAAGAACAAAATAATAAGACTTTTTATCAATAAATATGCTTCATGATAACATGTTTAAGAGACTGATAATAGCTAGTAACTAACAAAATGATAGAATTTTTTATACAAAATATCTAACGACATGTTTATAATACTACTTAATCAGTTTCTGATGGTTATACATCAACCAAACTTCGTGAATCCATAATTTTTTTTGTAAAGCAGGGTTCCTCTCATGCAATGTACTTTGCTAATTAACTTATCACTCTCTATCTTTGTTGTGGATGATGTAGTCTTCCGCACGACTTTTTTAATTTTCTATTTCATGTAGCAACACACAAAAAGTATATAGTCACTGTAAGAACCTTGTTCCGAGGAAGGCTTTACAAGAACCTTAGTTTTTACCTCAATTGGTAGTGCATTGGTCATGTCTTTGCTTAGTTTTCCTGCATATTCATTTGCTTGCTTTAGACATTCCCTCTCTAGTTTCTTTGATGGTTGATGAATCCATGTAATACTACATCTCTTTATGGAAATCATACTCCAGCATGGATGAAATGTTTATTGTTATTACACATAAGTGCAAACAACTTAACCGGCGAGCAAGTATTTGCTGCAAGAATCTTGGGGATTCAAAAGTTTCTGCCGTCATCACCAGTTTTGGAATAAGCTTCCTACAAAAAAAATTCAAAGTTTATTATTCTAAGTTCATTTTAAAATTCCGAAGTCTTATTGCCATATTTAAGTTTATTTTTGGAGTAACTATATATATATATTAGTACTTACATGTAATTACGGCGAGAGGAGTATTGTTTTTTCATATTTATCTACTTTGTTGTTCATCTTGTAGGATAACATATTAATGTAGAAATCTATAAATTCACCTCCAGGTACACATCTTTTGTAAGCTACAACGTTAGTTATCCACTGATACTAACAAATTGGTTGTGATCTTCGTTATTAAGTATCCAAGCACATCGTCTGTATCGGGATTACACAGAATTAAGCAACATAAGAATTAAAAAATAATAATTACTTTTTGAAACTAAATTTACTAGTTCTATTTTTTGGGTACTTATGCTTTCATTTATGTTAAAATAGTTAGATACCACTTCCTTTTATGATGCCGACCAACTTATTTACTATTCTTGAATCTTCCATAAGCTAACCCATTGTTTCATCTTCGACATTCTTCTTTTTGTTCCTTTTTTTAAATTGTTAAATCTTACCGTCTTCATAATTTCTTTTCTCTTCATTTCTTTTACCCCTCTTTCCATAGCTTTCACTTTGTTTTCATTATTCTCTTGTTCTTTGATAAGTTCTGGAGTTGCATCCAAACCAAGGCTCCATGTTGGATAACTATCCTTCTTAGGTTGCCTTGTGCAACAATAAAAGAAAATCAAAATTAAATCAGTTGATCTTTTATAGCATGTGTACTCGAAATTTATACAAGCTTTTTTATAGTATGTATAATTGCAACTACACAAACACAAATTAAATAAACAAACAAAATAGTTGATCGGAAAAGAAAATAGATGAATGAAAAAATGTCATAGATTACCTTTGAAGCTAATTATGGATTGTTGATTTCTTCAGCTCCATTTTTAGTAATTTCCTTTTGCTTAATATAATCCAAAACTTGATTTATCGTGGCATTTGTATCAAAATAGGTTTTGATTCTTACCAACTTATGAGCTTATTGATTGTCGCCTTGTGTTGATTGAGTAGTTTCGGGCATCTCTAACGACTCATCAACACCTTTATGGTTCTTTATCCGTAGGTTTCTTCTGCGACTCATCAACACCTTTTTGTTCTTTATTTGCAGGTTTCTTCTCCGAATCATCAACATCTTTATGTTTTTCATCTTCGGGTTTCTTCTTTCGTCCTTGTAGGGGTAGTTTCTAAGAGTGTTGTAACCTATTCTTCACCCTTATTTTTAGGAAATTTACCTTCCAAAAGTATCGGAGTATTTCCCCTTGCAAGTTGGATAGATGGCACAACAGAAGGATTAAAAAAACGAATATCAGTTATTTTTTGAAAGTAATTTACATAAGCGAACAAATAGATATAACAACCACTTACATTTATTAATTTCTTCAGATTTATTGTTGCTTGCTTCATCTGCTGCTATATCATTTGGTCCTGCTATATCAGTCGCTCCTGTTCCAGCTTTGGTTTCCACATCTACATCAGTTACTATTGCTCCAGTTTCAGGCACTTTTGTTGTGGGGTATCATCTTTACCAAGATCAACACTTTCCAACAGATCTTCAGTTTCATGTTGTTGCTTAATCTATGACTTAGAAGCTGCA
>JAJJMC010026594.1:0-11113 GCA_023531435.1 Papaver californicum
TCTTTTTAATTTAGTTGCTTCCTATCTCGATCTTCTTCCACGTGTCACGCTTCTAACAATTTGCCCCATTCTTCTCTTTTTTACAAAATCATCTAGCGGTTGATCCAAGATTTTGAAAAATGGAGAAGAACTTAACTTTTTTCAGTCTTTTTCTCGCACGTTATCCGAGTTTTCCGCTGGTATTAATTGCATTAGCACGTTACTGATTTTTCCGGCTCTGCATTTATTGTTTCTATACATATGATTGTGTCAGTTACACTTTTTTCGATAGAATCAAATCTTTACCCATTTTATGGCGGTATTAATTCTCTCCTTTAAATACCCTGCAACTTTTTACTGTTTTCTCATAGTTATTGCACTTTGTCTTCCTTAAACTTTTCAAATTCCCCCACTACTCAGGAGTTCTTTTCTTATCAGTTGATTCCTTCTTTACTTTGATCTGACTTTTGTTCACTTCTTTTCTTCATGTAAGTAATTTTTTCTTGACTTATGTTCTCCTTTCATGATTGAAATGATGGTTATAATTGATTTCTAGATAATTTCTTTTTGTGCTAAATTTCTCTCTCTTATGCCTCTTTTCCTTCAGATTATACATCATGCCTCATAGAAAGTCTAATGCTTCTGGTGACCAAGGTGAGAGCAGAAGATCAAGTAGGTCTACTGCTTCGAGATACGCCGTCTCTCGTCGTGATTCATCTCCTGGTATTCCTACCCCTGCTGCACCCCGCACCGTACGTAATTCTACCCCTGACATTCCTAATCCTGCCCCTAAAAGTAAACGGGCGTTGTCTTCTTATAGTTTTCGATCTATGGACATCGAAGAATTTAAGAGGACACATAATCTTCAAGGATTTAAGGTTTCGTTCTTTGATGATACTTCCGACATGTTGACATATGATTCTATGAGAAATTTTCATTATAGCCATCACAGATTGTTAATTTCAGCTGGTGCCTTAGAAGCTGGTCTTCGTCTCCCTTTGTATGACACAAAAAATCCTTTCCAATTTATAGTTCTTGCTACTCGCAATAGAGCTCCTCATACTCAACCTCGATCCATCACACAATATAATGGTAATTGGTGGCGAATTCTCAATGAATGTATTCTTCGCAGTGAGGGTCGCACCCGTCTTACCTGCTATACTCCCGATCCTTCTGAACGTGCTTACTATACACCTGAGAATTTCCAGAATACTTATGGTGATGGTATTACTATTAAAAAATTTGTAAAATGGAGTGTTAGTCCAGTTCGCAAATGCTCCCAAGGATTTCCCTTACTTCGAGAGGTTGACGACCCTAGAATTAAGATAGCTCCATATACCAAAGTCGATTTTCCTTCAAATGAAAGAATCCGTCGGGAACACGATTACAGATGGTATCGTACCCCTATTTTGATTGAAGGTCCTTGGGTATATGGTGACATCCCCCATAATGAAATTCAACATCTTCGAAACTGTTTCCTGAGTTATTGTCCATGGAGATTAAACTTTGATGATTATAGATTTGAATACAAGGTTCGAATTTTTCATTTCAAATTCCATACTTTTAGATATATTGTATCGCTCTTTAGTATCTTCTTATAATGTTTGAACCTTTTTGGTTTCAGGTCGATCCTTCTTTGGATATCGGAGTTCCTCTTCCTTCATCTGATCGCGGTGTTCAAATTGTCGAGGGTAGACAAAGGGTCGAGCCCATAGTTGAAGGTAAGGAAAACGGAAATTAATCCTTGCAGCAGAGAAAAAGCAGAAAAAGTCCAGAACTCTTGTGCTTTCCACTGAGGTTATAGGAGGGATAACTTCAAATTTAAACAGTGGAGAAGGAAGTTCTGTTATTGCTTTACCATTGGATCAGTCCGATCCTATTGATGTTATTCCCGTTTCTTCGATCCCAGCTGAAACTGGGGTATCAGATCAGTTCGATCCTATTGTTGCACCTCCTTCTGGTACTTCAACCGATTTTTATAATATTATTTCTCCATTGCCTTTTGATTTTGTGCTTGATACTCCCGTACCTGATAATGGTACGTTAGGAGTTTTTTCTGGTTTTCCTCAAGAAGAGGGAGACGATGTTGTTATTGATGAAGATATTGTTGATGTAGTGAATGAAGTAACTCATGTTGACGAAGAAAATTCGTTGGAAAAGAATAATGCTGATGTAAATCCGACCGGTGACGTAGAAAATGTGAATGTTGGAACCAATGTCACTCTTGTTGAAGAATCGAATGATATTGATCGTTCTGAAAAAGAAACTTTTCCTCCTTCTGGTACGATCGCTCCTAATGTTTCGATCCCTACCGAAGTCGAGGGTACTACTGGAGTTTCTTCAGAACCGATCGTACCTACTGAGACTTTGGTTCGATCTTCTCCTGTTGCTGTTGCGGTCGATGCTGAAACACCAAGTGCCGATCCTGTCATTCTGCAATCTCTTTCTGACCAAATTGCCAGTGTCAGAACTGATGAAGGTCTTAATTTAATCGGTGATGAAGAAGAGGCTTACAAGTGGTTTCTTTCTCGGGGGCTTCTAAATATTTCATCCAATCCTGACATTGTTAATCTGATTCTTGTTTCATGTCTCGATTCCGTGATTCTCTTGGTGCGATCCCCATAGATGAAGCTCAGGATGCGTGGTCTAAGAACGATATTCTTGAGCAAACATTTCCTGTGAATCCTCCTTCTTCCTTTACTGAAGTTTTAGCTGTTGCTGAGAGTTCATCATATTCACTTCCACAGCAAGCTTTGGCTCAACTCCAGTATGGTAATGATTGCTTATTTAGCGGTTATAAATTTTATAAGGATCGAGCCACCATGTTGGGGTTACTGTTTAAGAGCGAGTCAGTAAAAATGAAGGGAAGAAATGATACACTAAAACAAGCGAATGATGAGTTGAAACAGCAAAATAATCTTCTCCAACAACAACTTCAACAATTCCAACAGCTTCAACAACAACATCAGCAACAACAAGAACAACTTCAAACTATCGAAGTTCTTCAGAATCAAAATCAAGGTTTATTTTTCACTCCTCTTTACTTATTATTCTATTTTATTAATCTATATGAAGAATTTAAATTTTATCCTAGGTCCAGTGGAAAACTCGGAAACCCTATTAGGTACGATCGTAGAATGGTACAATTGAATAATCATGCAAAGGAAATCTACAAAGAGATGAATGTGGTTAGAGAAAAACTAACTCAATTGAACGATAGTTTTGATTTAGCCACTTGGAGGCGTAATAAAGCTGAGTCAAAATACCAAGAAGTTGTAAAATTGCTTACTCTGAAAGAAATAGAGTTTAAATCTGTTATTAGAGGTACTTTTTTGGTATACCTGATATTTTGGTTTATTATACCATAAAATTTATCTAATATTTTCTTGTATTTTCAGAACTGGAGAGAAAACTTAATTAAGTTAGAGATCAAGCAACTCAAGCAGAAATTGAACTCAACACAATGAATGATACAGTGAAAAACATCACTGAAGAGTTAAGGACTTCTGAAAATAAGGTGTCTCTTGGTGCAACAAAAGTTCGAAGTTTACAAGCTCAATTGTCTGTTGAGCTTTCCAAGATTGCAGCTCGTGAACAAGAAATTGTATCATTAACTACAGAATTGAATGAAGAAAAAGATCAAAAATCAAGCTTTGTTGCTCAAATAGAAAAAGATCAACAAACGATCGAAGAGCTTCAAAAAGAAGTCAACTTTGGGCGCGACTTTGTTCATTGGGTTCGGCAGGATGCTAAAGCAAAAATTGCGAAATCCTTCAATACTGCTTTAGATCGTGCACAATCCGATCCTTCAGTGCTCAGTAAACGTGCTTCTGTGCCTGTAGTTCCCCCTCCACCATCGCGACCCAGTCTTCCCGATGCTTGATTATGTTCTTTATAATTTCTTCTGTTGTTTGCTTCACCATCTTGTACTCTGTCTGTTCTTGTAGGAATTTTCTTTTGTAACCTTTTGATACGTTTTTCCAAAGTTGTTCCCTGCATAAGAGAATTTGATTAAGTAATCTTTTTGGCTATCATATAACTTTCCGAGTACCATGAATTGAAGTACTTTTTACCTCAAATCATGTTGTTCGAGATCCCACACATACGAAACAAAACCGAGCCAGGGGTAAGATACAGGGTTGGTCCCGAATTGTACTCTGAAAATTGATAAACCAATAATAAGGAACTCCTTCTTTATAAGAATTTCGTTGTTAGTGAAATTCTTTAAGGATGTTTACCTTTTGTATATGATTGTGTCGTCAATCGCAACGCAATCCAGAATATGATGTTCCTGGAGTAATTTTGAGCGCTCAAAGTATTATGAAATTTCGGGATTAATGGAATTTTGATCAATGATCATTGTGTTTTCCAAGATATGATGTTCTTGGATTCAAAGTATATGATATTCCGAGATTAATGGAATTCTGATTAATAATTACAGTATTTTCCAAGATACGATGTTCCTGGAGTGATTAAATTATAAAAGTAATTACTGAATTAGTTGGCTATGTACCTGCCTTTTGTGTTAACATCGCGTTGTTATTCACGGATAGTAAAGCTTTAAGTATTGTGCATTCCATGGATGCTGTAAAACTTCTCCTTGCATATTCTGGAGATTGTACGATCCTTGTCCTGCTGACGCTTGAATTATGTATGGACCATCCCATGTTGGTGCAAATTTTTCTGCATTTTTATCTCTTTGGTATTCCGTTATTTGTCGTAGGACATATTGGCCTTGGACAAAGTTTCGTGATTTTACACGTTTATGGTATTCTCGAGCTAATCCCCTTTGATAATTTTCCATCTTCTGGAGTGCTACCTCTCTTTTTTCTTCCAAGTCATCCAATTTTTGTAACATAAGATCTGAATTAAGATTTTTCTCCCATGCTTCTGTTCTGGTTGTAGGTAAAATAACCTCTGTTGGTATTACTGCTTCCGTTCCATAAGTGAGAAGATAAGGTGATTCTCCAGTTGAAGTTTTTCTTGTGGTTCTATATGCCCATAATGTATTATGTAACTGTTCGCACCACTTTTTATAATATCCGTCCAATGTTTTCTTCAAGTTTGTTGCGATTGTTTTATTTGTGGATTCTGCTTGCCCATTGCTTTGGGGGTAGAAAGGTGTAGATTTATGCTTTTGAATATTATATGTTTCAAATAACATATCGATATTCTTTCCTTGGAATTGTCTTCCATTATCAGAAACTATTGCTGCGGGAATCCCAAACCTACAAATGATATTCTCGAATAGAAATGTAAAAACATCAGTGTCTCTGATTCGTGCTAATGCTTTCGCTTCTACCCACTTGGTGAAATAATCGGTAGCCACAATTAAATATTTTCTTTTCTTTGTTCCTTCAACTAATGGTCCAACTATATCAACTCCCCATTTTGCAAATGGCCATGGACTAAGTATTGAATTTAATTCTGTAGCTGGTGCTTTGATTTTCTTACCAAATCGTTGACACTCTTCGCACCTACGAACCATTTTTTTCGAATCTTTTAGCATAGAAATCCAGTAATAGCCTTGCATTTTGGCTTTTAATGCTAACGATCGTCTTCCGCTGTGATTTCCTGCATCTCCATAATGTATTTCTTTAAGAATTCGCAATCCTTCTTTTTGAGATAAACATCGAAATAACGGTCCAAGGAAAGAATTTCGATAAAGGATTCCATCTCGAAGTTGGTAACTGTTTGACTTGAGTTGAATTTTCCTTGCTTCTTTAGAATCTGTTGGTAACACTTTATTTTGCAAATATTGATGTATCGGGAGCCTCCAATCTGGTTCGTTTGGTTGGTCATCTTCTTGTTGCGATGTAAGTGGGGTACTCCGTATTGCTGGGTCATCAATTTCTTCCATCGCACTATCTTCTTCTATACTGTTTAATGTTTGTGCTCTTATGGATGGCTCATATATTCTCCCAATTTTTACTGCTTTAATGGTTGGATCATTTATCATAGATGAAACATATGCAAGTGCGTCGGCATGTCGATTCTTTTCTCGGGACAAATGTCGAAAAACAATATTTGGAATACGATTTGTTAAATTTTGTACAAGGTTTTTATATCTTTCCAAATCTTCATCAATCGTTTGATATTTTAGCTCAATCTGTCTAATTACCAGCTGCGAGTCACTTAGTCTAACATCACTTATTCCTAGTTCAATAATGGGTTTGAGAGCATGGACCACTGCTTCATATTCTACTATGTTATTTGTATGCTCTTCGAACTCAAGACGAAATGAATGTACCACACGTTCTCCCCTTGGTGCTGTAATCACGATGCCTATTCCTGCTCCTTCTTTATTTCGCGACCCATCAACAAAAACTTCCCATCGTCGTGAACTATTTGAATCCAAAATATCCAATGGCTCTTCTTCTTCACACCCTGGCAGTCCTTGAATTTCATATTCCTCCTCAATTGGAAAATCTGCCAGAAAATCAGCTAGAATTTGAGATTTCTGCGCAGTTTGTATTTCATAAATAATGTTGTATTGTTCCAGCTGAGCATTCCATTTTGCTATTCTTCCTACTTTTCCTGTATTCTTTAAAACTGACTCCAATGGTGCTTTTGTTAATATACGAACGTAATGAGTAAGAAAATAAGTGCGTAACTTCTGAGTAG
Organism: Papaver californicum; assembly: GCA_023531435.1. NCBI lineage: Eukaryota > Viridiplantae > Streptophyta > Magnoliopsida > Ranunculales > Papaveraceae > Papaver > Papaver californicum. Next base: position 6,604 of record JAJJMC010026594.1, read on the forward strand.
CAAATACTACTGACAAAATTAGTTGTTCAATCCTGGTATAATTTCTTTCTGCTGAATTCAGAGTCTTGCTGATGTAGTATATTGGTTTTTCAATCTTTTCATTTGTTCGTACCATTACCCCACTGATTGCATTTTCTGTTGCCGCTATGTATAAAGTTAATATTTCTTCTGGCTCTGGTTTCTGCAATGCTGGCAACGTGGTGAGATGTAATTTTATACTTTGAAATGCTTGTTCACAACGATCGTTCCATTCAAATTTATTTTTCTTCTTAAGTACATCGAAAAAGGGCTTGCATCGTTCTGATGATCTCGCAATGAATCTACTCAATGCAGCCAAACACCCATTTAACTTCTGTACACTTTTTATACTGTTTGGTGATGGCATATCTGTTATTGCTTGTATTTTCGCCGGATCAACTTGTATTCCATCTTTTGTAACCAAATATCCCAAAAATCGCCCTGAAGTAACACCAAAAATACATTTCTCTGGATTTATTTTCATTTTATATTTTCGTAATGCACCAAAAATTTCAGCCAAGTTCTGTAAATGATCATCCGATAATTTACTTTTTACTAGCATATCATCCACATAAACTTCCAAAGTTTTTCCAATCCATGGTTTGAATATCGCGTCCACTAAACGTTGATATGTTGCTCCTGCATTCCGTAACACAAATGGCATTCTGGTGTAACAATACAATCCCCGTGGAGTAAAGAACGATGTGTGTTCCTGATCTGCTTCTGCTAATGCTATCTGATTGTATCCAGATTGTCCATCCATAAATGATAACATCTCATGTCCTTCAACGGCATCTACTAATTGGTCGATGTTCGGGAGCGGATAACTATCTTTTGGACACTATAGAACCTATTACTAAAATACCCCTAGACGGGGATAGGGCTAAGCGGAGCGAAAAGGGTTTTCCATGAGATGGGAAATGAAAACTATTAGCCCCACACGAGGTTTGTGAATAAGTGATTGTCTGATAATGAGCAAGGAATATCCGTCTTTCTGCTAAACAGGATCTATTGAACTCATAATTCATTAGATCTTTTTTATGAATGTCAACTAAGTATCGTAAGTAAATTGATCCCGGTTGTTCAACCATTTGATAACCAGAAGTAAAATCTATACAAATTCTTACTCCACCGTTCTTTTTCGGGACAATCACCATATTAGAAATCCATGTGGGGTATCGTACTTCCCGAATGAATCTTGCACTTAAAAGTTTAGTTAATTGTTTTTCCACTGGTTCATGGTATTCTGGTGCGACCTTTCGTATCCGTTGGCGAAAAGGAATTGCATCAGGACGTATTTTTAATTCGTGCTGTACGATGTTGGGATCGATCCCCGGCATATCTTCCATTCTCCAAGCGAATACATCTACAAATTCACAAAGCAATTTAACTAACTGTTGTTCCAGATCTGCTTTTATTGACATCCCAATTCGCACCTGTTTGGGCAATTCTGTAGTGCCAATATTTATGACTTTTGTTTCTTCTACTGGGGCGAAGACTGGTTTTGGAATCCCAATTGGAGTTGGGGTTCCCTTTAATTGCTACATCGTCCCTTTATGATGTTGGACTACCTGATTTTTTTGACTCTGTCTGCTCTCTCCTTTTTCATTTACCGTTTTATTTTTTGCATGCTTTTCTAAATATTGACTTATTTCTTCCTCCTTTGCTTTAACTCTTCGTTCTTTTTTTCTTTTATGTTGTAGATGCTCCTGTTCCTCATTCATTCTTGTTTCTGTCATTATACAAAACTTAGCATCTTCTTGATCACCCTTTATCTCCATCTCTCCTTGCGGTGTTGGAAATCGCAAATATTGGTGATATGTTGATACCACTCCTTTCAATTGGTGAACCCATCGTCTTCCAATTATAGCATTATATGGTGATGGTGCATCCACAACACTAAACCTTGTCAAAATGTTGATCGGTCCAGCTGAAACTTCAAGATCAATGTCTCCCTTTGGCTTGGAAGATATTCCATTAAACCCGTAAATGATGTATCGTGATAGGATCAGCTGATCTTCTTTAAAACCCATTTTACAAAATGTATTATAGAACATCACATTTAACGAACTGCCCCCATCCAAAAGTATTTTCTTCACATTCCAGCCTGATATCAATAATGTTAACACAAGAGGGTCATTATGCATCTCAATTTCTTGGTTTACTTCTTGTGCAGAAAATGTCAAGGGACACGCCATCCAATCTTCCCATAATTCTGTTTGTCTTCCTTGAACTTTAAAGACTTCATGGTTCCGAATTCTCTTGCACAGTTTTTTATTGATTGCTACATTTAAATCCGTATTATCTTTTTCCGCATATGATATCGTATTAATTGTTTGCTCATTATATGGAATGCGTATTGCCTTGCTTTCATCATGTTTATTTATTGGTTCAATTTTCTGAACAAATTCCTTTAACTCTCCAGCATCGACCATCCTTTGTACTAAGGCTATAAAATTTTTACAGTTGTTTGTTGTATGCCCTTTATAGCTATGATACTCACAATAGTCTTTTGAATGTTGCGTAAACTCTGGTTGATTTCCCTTTGTTATTGGCCATTGAAAATTTGGCCGATTCTTCAAAATGTTAAATAATCTGAAATATGAAATGTTAAGCTTGGTGAACGTTCTTTCTCGAAATTGCTGAGCGAAATTTTTACCATATCCTTGTCGAGGGTGCTTTAATTCTCTTGATTCGAATTTCGGAAGAAATTTCCTTTTCTGATCAGGTGATTCCTCAACTGAATTTGTTCTCCTTGTATTTCCCTGACTTCTTGGATTGATTCTCGATCCTTGCTCTTGTATGTCTTGGAGCCTCGCACATGTTTCTATTATTTCTCTTAACTGGCCTTCAGTTTTTGGGTTATTTCGGTGAATCTCAACAAAAAGCTGGCTTTTCCGATCAGCAATCCCCCATTTGTAATGGTTTATAGCTGTTATTGGGTCTAATTCACCTATTGCTTGACATATCGCATGCCATCTGGCTGTATATGATCGGATCGATTCTTCTGGCCAAGATGTCAATGAATAAAGTTTGTCCTCCCCTGAATCAACTGGTTTATTATACATGTATGCTTCAAGAAACTTCCTCACCAACTGTGCATAATTATGGATGGAATTTTCCGGTAATCTGTCGTACCACAACAATGCCGTCCCTGTTAAACTAGATGGAAAACATCTGCACATGATTGCTTCATGATCGTCCCACCGGGTCATCAGTCGATTATAATACTTTAAGTGTGACGTTGGATCCTTGGTACCATCGTAACATTCGAATATTGGTATATTATATTCTCTTGGTAATGATACACATGTTAAATGTTGTGCTAACGGAGTTCGCTTTGCTTCTTTCAATACCTCTTCTATTCTTCCCCCCTCTTTATTCTTTAATCCTTTAATTTCTTCTTTCATTTGTTCCATCGTTTCCAAGCATGTTTCCCATTGGGTTCGTAAAATCTCTTTTTCTTGTTGCCTTCTTACTCGAGATGTCGATCCTAATAGGACCATTCTTTGATCTGGATTCCGGTGTTCACTTCTCGATATTTGTCTACTTGACATTACCTCCTGATTCCGTATTTTTGTCACAGCTGGTCTTTGCTTTCTCTGAATTACATCTTTTAAAACTTGATTTTCGGTTGCAAGTAATTCAATTCGATGGTTGCTTGCTTTTTGCTCCTCTCTCATTTCATTTATTTCTTCTAATAAATCCTGTATTTGCTGCATTCTTCTTTGAGAACTCCCATGATCTGAAGAGTAATTCTGAACCACTGTATTTGGTGTTAATTCTTGATTTGGGGTATGATTTCCCTCGTTACTTTGCTGTTGTCCTGGTTCTCTTCCTTCCTCCTGTCTATTCTCCCAGTCTTCATTACCATTTTGGTTCCCAGAATTAGCGTCTTGAGACATAATTTTCAGATCCTGTTGCTTCTTAACTATTCTTCGCCTTGCTGATTGCTTTCCTTGCTTGATATCTAAAAATATCTCAGAAAATCAATCAAATGAACTCTTATACATCAAAATCATAAGAGATCCTATTTATTGCTTTAACTGTGAATTCTTCCCATTACAAATCTGATTTTTTCCTAATTCATAAAATCCTTCGTTTCCTATTCTTAACTATCTTTTCAAACATTTTTCATGTCAAATAAACATACTTATTTTTGAAATTAAAACCTATTTTCCTTCATCAGGTAGGATAAATCCTTTAATCGCCCCTGTTTCTAGCGCCAAATTGTTTAGGCCAAAAAATCTTTTTGACTAAACAACCAATCATATTCTCACATATCAATTTAAAGTTGAAATCGAGTAACACCCAAACATCTTTGTATTGATTTTATAAAATCATCTCTGTGCCAAACATAAAATATTTTCTATACGATATATATGATTACTCAAATTTAACATCTTTGAGCTATCATTTTTACAAATTGATTAATTAAGTACAAGTAATCCTTCCATAATATAGTTACTTCTCCTAGATTCATACCTAAAAA
>JAJJMC010026595.1:0-16355 GCA_023531435.1 Papaver californicum
TACAACTTCTCGATATTTTGATTCTGCTTTATTACGCCTCCAAGTGGCTAAATCAAAACTATCGTTCAGTTGAGTCAGTTTTTCTCTAACCACATTCATCTCTTTGAAAACTTCCCTTGCATGATTATTCAATTGTACCATTCTACGTTCGATCCTAAATAATGTCTCCATATTTTCCACTGGACCTAGTATAAAATTTAAATGTTTCATATAAATCAAGTAAATAAAATAGTAATTGAAAAGGTATGAAAAATAAACCTTGATTTTGATTCTGAAGATCTTGATTGTGACCTTCAATAGTTCGGAGACGATCCTGTTGTTGCTGATATTGATCATTATGTTGATGTTGAAGCTGTTGAAGTTGTTGAAGTTGTTGTTGAAGAAGATCATTTTGCTATATTCTTCTCCTTCATCTCCCCTGATTCTTTCTTAAATATCAATCCCATCATGGTAGCTCGAGCTTTATAAAATTTGTAACCACTAAATAGACAGTCGTTACTATATTGGAGTTGGGCTAAAGCTTGTTGCGGAAGTGAATATAACGAACTATCGGAAAGAGTCAAAACTTCATTGAAGGTTGGAGGAGGCTTTACAGGAAAATTCTGCTCAAAAATATCACTCTTGGACCATGCATCCAAAGTTTCGTCCATAGGAATCGCACTAAGTGAATCCCGGAATCGAGACATGAAGCCAGAATCAGATTTGATAACCTCAGCAGTAGCTGAAACATTCCAAAGCCCTTGAGAAAGAAACTATTTATATGCTTCTTCTTCATCACCAACTAAATTAAAACCTTCACTGGAGATTCGATCGGAAATAGACTTCAGAGTAAAAGGATCGGCACTTGGAATTGAAGTATCGACCTCAACAGCAACAGAAGTAGATCGAACCAAAATTTCGGAAGGAGCGATCGATTCGAGAATTACTTCAGAAGTCCCTTCGACTCCAGGAGGGATCGAACTGGAAGAAGGGATCGAACTGGAAGGAGGGATCGAACGGGAAGAAGGGATCGAACTGGAAGGAGGGATCGAACTGGAAGGAGAGTTTTCTTCTTCAGTCTGGTCAGTAATGTTAGCTTCTTCAACAATGGCGGTATTAGCTTCAACATTCATATTTTCCACACCACCAATCGGAAGTATCTCGGCATTATCCTTCTCCGATGTATTCTCTTCTTCAACATGAGATACTTCATTCACTACATCAACAAGATCATCAATAACAATATCATCTCCCTCTTCTTGAGGAAGGCCAGAAAAAGTTTCCAATGCACCATTATCGGGTACAGGGGAATCAAGCACGAAATCAAAAGGAAGTGGAGAAACGATGTTATAAAAATTGGATGAAGTACCAGAAAGAGGTGCAACAATAGGATCGGATCGTTCCGATACCACAATTTCTGCTGGCATCGAGGAAACTGGAATAACATCGATAGGATCGGACTGATCCAATGGAAGAGCAACAATCGAGCTACCTTCTCCCTTATTCAAACTGGAAGCCATCTCTCCTACAACCTCAGTTGAAAGTTCAAGAGTTCTGGGCTTCTTCTGCTTCTTCTCTGCTGTGAGAATTAATTTTCGCTTTCCTTTACCCTCAACAGCGGGTTCGATCGATTGTTCATTCTCGACGATCTCTCTATTCTCGACGATTTTAATACCTCGATCAGGTGGAGGAAGGGGGATTCCGATGTCCAAAGAAGGATCGACCTGGAATCAAAAAAGTAATAACATTTAAAAGAAGACATTAAAGATCGATACACTATATCTAAAAGGAATGATATCAACTAAGAATTCCGAACCTTGAAGTCAAATTTATAATCATCAAAGTTCAATCTCCAGGGGCAATAGTTCGGGAAATAATTGCGAAGATGTTGAATTTCACTAGTAGGGATGTCACCATATACCCAAGGTCCCTCGATCAGAATAGGGGTGCGATACCATCTATAATCATGTTCTCGACGAATTCTCTCATTTGAAGGAAAGTCAGCATTGGTATATGGAGCTACCTTGATTCTGGGGTCATCAACTTCTCGAAGAAGAGGAAACCCTTGGGAGCATTTGCGAACAGGACTAACACTCCATTTGGCATAATTTTTAACAGTAATACCATCACCATAAGTATTCTGGAAATTCTCAAGCGTATAATGAACACGTTCTGAAGGATCGGGAACATAACAAGTAAGACGGGTACGACCCTCACTGCGAAGGGTACATTCATCGAGAATTCGCCACCAATTACCATTATACTGTGTGATAGAACGAAGTTGAGTATGTGGAGCCCTGCTGCGAGTAGCAAGAACTGTGAACTGGAAAGGGTTGTTCTTTTCATACAGAGGGAGATGAAGACCAGCTTCCAAGGCACCAACAGAAATTAATAATCTATGATGGGTATATTGAAATTTTTTCATCGAATCGTAGGTTATCATATCGGAAGCACTATCAACAAAAGAAACTTTAAATCCTTGAAGATTATGTCTTCTTTTAAATTCTTCAATATCCATAGATCGATAGCTATAAGATGACATTGACCGTTTATTCTTGGGGGCAACATGAGGGACATCGGGAGAAGAATCCCGTACGGTACGAGGTACAGCAGGAGAAGGGATAGCAAGAGATAAATCTCGACGAGAAACAGCATATCGAGATGAAGAAGACCTACTTGATCTCCTGTTTTCACCTTGATTGCTGGCAGCATCAGATTTTCTTGGAGACATATTGAAGATCTGAGCAAAAAGAAACAAAAGAAGGAAAAAATTAATATATGAAGAAATTACCTAGCAATAATCACAGTGTAAAAAAGGGCCTTTTCATTCATACATAACCTTAGAATCACAATCTTTTTTACTACACCGATAGACCCTCAGCCATGAAAAGAAAATTTTGAATCAAGAAAAATAAAGTTACTTACATGGAGAAAAGAAGTTAACAATGGTCAAATTGAAGTAGAGAAGAAACCAATTAACGAGAACAAAACTCCTGAGTAGTGGGAAGATTTGAAAAGTTTAAGGAAGACAAAGTGCAATAACTAAAAAAGAGACAGTAGAAAGTTACAGGATATTTAAAGAAGAAGAATGGTAACCGCCACAAGATGGGAGAGCAAAATAATCGGAAAAGATTTGATTTCATTGAAAAAAGTGTAACTGACATAATCATGTTAATACCAGCGGAAAACTCGGATAACGTGCAGAAAAGAAACTGAAAAGTTAAAAACGACAAGTCCTTCTCTATTTTTTAAAATCTCGGATCGACTGTTGGATGATTTTGTAAAAAAGAGAAGAAGGGGACAAATTGTTAGTAAATTAAAGAAACATGACACGTGGAAGAAGATCAAGTTAAGAAGCAACCAGATTAAAAAAGGTGAGAAACACAGGATCATTATTAAAGATATCAAATTTCAAAAAGACACGAGACGTTTCCTGACACCTAAGCGATGAATCGCATGAATGACACATAAGATCGAGAAAGCTGAACGCCATCGAATAAAACAAACAGCATTAAATGATAGCTGATCGAGAAAGTAGAAAGTTATTATTACTATATTATTTTAGGATCGAGAAAGTAAAATGTAATAATTACTCTATGGTCGAGAAAGTAAATTGTAATAATTACTCTATTATTTTAATGATCGAGATTACAGAAGTCTTTGAAGATAAGGAAACACGCGTCGGACATATAAAGCATCGAATCAGGAAGTAATTAAGAGTGATCTGTCATCTATATGATCGCACCAAGTAAAAGACAAAATACAAGAACGATAGATACATCGAGACAAGATGGATCGACCCAAAGAAGAATTGATCCAGAAACGATGACCAGGCTATAGAAAATGACACGTTGCATAAAGAGCGACCCAGAAAAATAGATCTATAAATAGAAGAGATCAAACAACAAAGAGGAGGACGGGGAAAAACAGAGAGAAAAACCAGAGAAAGGGAGGGAAGAAATTTTTAGGTACGAACTTATGGGAAGTAGTGGGATAATGTATGAATTTCTGTATTGAAATGAAAATTGTAAACAGTTTTATAAACCCAGAAATTACAAAACCTGGATGATTTACTGTATTAAGCTTAAACATTTTGAAAAAGTATAATTCTTTATAACATAAAAGAACGTTTCTCTATTGTTAGTTTACATTTATTTAACTTGAATCCAAGAGTTTGATTGGTTGTTTAGCTGAAAGGATTTTTTGGCATAAACAATTTGGCGCTAGAAAGAGGGAGTGAAAAAAGGATTTATCCTACCTGATAAATGAAAAAGAGATTTAATGAAAAAACTAAATCATCTATGAAAGAAAATTTTTTTGGTAAGAAAAGATGGGAAAATTTAATTTCGCAAAATGTGAAAAGTAGGGGTAAAGTTTATTTACATAAGTATATTTTATTAACATGAAAAATACCTTGTGAGGAATAAAATAGATAAAAATATGAAACAAAGATTTTATGAAGAAGGAAAAGCTGGACTTGTGATAGGGAAAGTTTACAGTTAAAATAATAATTAGAATCTCTTATGATTTAATAGATAAGAGTTCATTTGACTAATTTTCTGAGAAAATATTTTTAGATATCGAGGAAGGAAAACGATCGAGAAGGCAAAAGATAGTGAAGAAACAGCAAATTCTAGAAAATATGTCTCAAGACGCGAATTCTGGGAACCAAAATAGATATGAAGGCTTGGAAAATAGACAAGAAGAAGGGAGTGATTCAGGACAACAACAAAGCATTGAGGGAAATCATACCCCAAGTCAAGAATTAATGTCAAATACTGTGGTTCAGAATTTCTCTTCAGATCATGAGAGTTCTCGAAGAAAGACACGACAAATACAGGACCTATTAGAAGAAATAAAGGAAATAAGAAAGGAACAAAGAGCAAGCAACCATCGAATTGAGTTACTAGCAACCGAAAATCAAGTTTTAAAAGATGTAATTCAGCAAGAACAAAGACCAACTGTGACTAGAGTACGAAATCAGGAGCCAACGTCGAGTAGACAAATATCAAGAAATGAACAGCGAAATTCAGATCAAAGAATAGTGTTGGCAGGATCGACATCTCGGGTAAGAAGACAACAGGAAAGTGACTTTCAACGAACCCAATGGGAAACATGTTTGGAAGCGATGGAACAAATGAAGGAGGAAATTAAAGGATTAAAAAATAAAGAGGGGGGAAGGATAGAAGAGGTATTGAAAGAAGCAAAGCGAACACCGTTAGCGCAACATTTAACGCGCGTATCGTTACCAAGAGAATATAAAATTCCAGTGTTCGAATGTTACGATGGAACCAAGGATCCAACATCGCACTTAAAGTATTATAACCGAGTAATGTCACGATGGGACGATCATGAAGCGATCATGTGCAGATGTTTTCCGTCAAGTTTAACAGGGACAGCATTATTGTGGTACGACAGATTACCGGAAAATTCTATCAATAATTATGCACAATTGGTCAGAAAATTTTTAGAGGCATACATGTATAACAGACCAATTGATTCAGGGGAGGACAAACTTTATTCTTTAATGTCATGGCCAGAAGAGTCGATCCGATCATATACAAACTAGATGGCATTCAATATGTCAAGCGATAGGTGATTTAGACCCAATGACAGCTATAAACCATTATAAATGGGGGATTGTAGATCGGAAGAGTCAGCTCTTTGTTGAAATCCATCGAAATAATCCAAAAACTGAAGGCAAATTGAGAGAAATAATAGAAACATGTGCAAGACTCCAAGATATACAGGATCATCGAGAATTAATTCTGAAAGTCAAGGAAATACAAGAAGAACAAATTCAGTTGAAGAATTACCAGAACAGAAAAGGAAATGTCTTCCAAAAGTTGAATCAAAAGGATTAAAACATCCTCGACTAGGGAATGGAAAAAATTTTGCTCAACAATTTCGAGAAAGAACTTTTACCAAGCTTAATATTTCATATTTCAGGTTATTCAACATTTTGAAGAATCGACCAGGTTTTCAATGGCCAATAACAAAGGGAAATCAACCGGAACACACACAACATTCCAAAGACTATTGTGAGTACCATAACTACAAAGGGCATACAACAAACAACTGTAGAAATTTTATAACATTGGTACAAAGAATGATCGATGCTGGAGAATTGAAGGAATTTGTTCAAAAAATTGAACCATCAGAGAAATATGATGAAGGCAAAGCAATACATAGTCCATATAACAAACAGACAATTAATATGATTTCATGTGTGGAAAAGTGTGATACGGATTTGAATGTAGCAATCAACAAGAAATTGTGCAAGAGAATTCGGAACCACGAGGCCTTTAGAGTTCAAGGAAGGCAAGTAGAATTATGGGAGGATTGGATGGCACATCCATTAACATTTTCTGCACGAGAAGTAAATCAAGAAATTGAAATGCATAATGACCCTCTTGTATTGACACTATTGATATCTGGTTGGAATGTCAAGAAAATACTCTTGGATGGGGGCAGTTCATTAAATGTGATGTTCTACAATACATTTTGTAAAATGGGTTTCAAAGAAGATCAACTCATCACTTCACGATTTGTCATTTATGGATTTAATGGAATATCGTCCAAACCAAAGGGAGATATTGATCTTGAAGTTTCAGCCGGACCGATCAACATCCTGACAAGATTTAGTGTTGTGGATGCACCATCCCCCTACAATGCTATAATTGGAAGACGATGGGTTCATCAATTAAAGGGTGTAGTATCAACTTATCATCAGTATCTACGATTTCCAACACCACGAGGAGAGATGGAGATAAAGGGTGATCAAGAAGATGCTAAACTTTGTATAATGGCAGAAACAAGAATAAATGAAGAACGGGAGCATTTACAATGTAAAAAGAAAAAAGAGTCAAAAATTAAAGCAAAGGAAGAAGAAATAAATCAATACCTAGAAAAAAATGCAAAAAATAAAATAGAAAGTGAAAAGGCAGAGAATAGCAAAAATCAAGAAAATTTGGAAAATCAGCCGCAGAAAGGGGCGATGTAGCAATTAAAGGGAACCCCAACTCCAATTGGGATTCCAAAACCAGTTTTCACCCCAGTAGAGCAAACAAAAATCATAAACATTAGCACTTCAGAATGCCCCAAGCAAGTGCGAATTGGGACATTAATAAAATCAGATTTGGAACAACAGATAGTCAAATTACTTTGTGAATATACAGATGTGTTCGCTTGGAGAAAGAAGACATGCCGGGGATCGATCCCAGCATCGTCCAGCATGAATTAAAAATACATCCTAATGCAATTCCTTTTCGCCAACGGATACGAAAAGTCGCACCGGAATATCATGAACCAGTGGAAAAAGAATTAACAAAACTTTTAGATGCAGGGTTCATTCGAGAGGTACGATACCCTACATGGATTTCTAATATGGTAATTGTCCCGAAGAAGAACGGTGGAGTAAGAATTTGTATAGATTTCACCAATCTAAATAAGGCATGTCCAAAAGATAGTTATCCACTCCCAAACATTGACCAGTTAGTAGATGCTGTTGAGGGACATGAGATGTTATCATTTATGGACGGACAATCTGGGTACAACCAGATAGCATTAGCAGAAGCAGATCAGGAACACACATTGTTCTTTACTCCGCGAGGATTGTATTGTTACACTAGAATGCCATTTGGACTACGGAATGCAGGAGCGACATATCAACGCCTAGTGGATGCAATATTCAAACCATGGATCGGAAAAACTTTGGAAGTTTATGTGGATGACATGTTAGTAAAAAGCAAGTTATCTGGTGATCATTTGCGGAACCTGGCTGAGATTTTTGGTGCACTACGAAAGTATAAGATGAAAATAAATCCAGAAAAGTGTATTTTTGGTGTTACATCAGGGCGATTTTTAGGATATCTGGTTACAAAAGATGGAATTCAAGTTGATCCAGCAAAAATACGAGCAATAACGGATATGCCATCACCAAACAGTATAAAGAGTGTACAGAAGTTAAATGGGTGTTTGGCTACACTAAGTAGATTTATTGCAAGATCATCGGAACGATGTAAACCCTTTTTTGATGTACTTAAGAAGAAAAATAAGTTTGAATGGAACGATCGTTGTGAGCAAGCATTTCAAAGTATAAAATTACATCTGGCCACATTGCCAGCATTACAAAAACCAGAACCAGAAGAAATGTTAACTTTGTACATAGCAGCAACAGAAAATGCAATCAGTGGAGTAATGGTGCGAATGAACGAGAAGATCGAGAAACCTGTATACTACATCAGCAAGACTTTGAATTCAGCAGAAAGAAATTATACTAAGATTGAACATTAATTTTGTCAGTGGTATTTGCTACTCAGAAGTTACGCACTTATTTTCTCACTCATTATGTTCGTATATTAACCAAAGCTCCATTGGAATCAGTTTTAAAGAATACAGGGAAGGTAGGAAGAATAGCAAAATGGAACGCTCAGCTAGAACAATATAACATTGTTTACGAGATACAAACTGCGCAGAAATCCCAAGTTCTAGCTGATTTTTTGCCAGATTTTCCAATCGAGGAAGAGTATGAAATTCAAGGACTTCCGGGGTGTGAAGAAGAAGAACCAGTAGATATCCTAGATTCAAATAGTTCACAACGATGGGAGGTTTTTGCTGATGGGTCGCGAAATAAAGAAGGGGCTGGAATAGGTATCGTGATTACAGCACCAAAGGGAGAACGTATGGTACACTCATTTCGACTTGAGTTCGAAGAGCATACAAATAACATAGTAGAATATGAAGCAGTAGTTCATGCTCTCAAACTCATTATTGAACTAGGAATAAGTGATGTAAGACTCACAAGTGACTCGCAGCTGGTGATTAGACAGATCGAGTTAAAATATCAAACGGTCGATGAGGACTTGGAACGATACAAAAATCTTGTACAAAGTTTAACAGTTTGTATTCCAAATATTATTTTTCGACATTTGTCTCGTGAAAAGAATCGACATGCAGATGCACTGGCGTATATCTCGTCCATGATAAATGACCCAAATACCAAAGCGTTAAAAATTGGGAGAATATACGAGCCATCCATAAGAGCACAAGTGTTAAATAACATAGAGGAAGATGGTATCGATGACTCAGCCATACAAAGTGCCACATCTACATCGCAACAAGAAAATGATCAACCAAGTAAGCCCGATTGGAGAGCCCCGATACATCAATATTTACAAAATAAAGTATTACCAACAGATTCTAAAGAAGCAAGGAAAATTCAACTTAAGTCAAACAGTTACCAACTTAGAGATGGAATTCTTTATCGACATTCTTTTCTTGGACCATTATTTCGATGTTTATCACAAAAAGAAGGATTGCGAATTCTCAAAGAAATACATTATGGAGATGCAGGAAACCATAGTGGAAGACGATCACTAGCATTAAAAGCCAAAATGCAGGGTTATTATTGGATTTCCATGTTTAAAGATTCGGAAGAGATGGTTCGAAGGTGCGAAGAATGTCAACGATTTGGTAAGAAAATCAAAGCACCAGCTACGGAATTAAATTCAATTCTTAGTCCATGGCCATTTACGAAATGGGGAGTTGATATAGTCGGACCATTAGCTGAAGGCACAAAGAAAAGAAAATATTTAATTGTGGCCACTGATTATTTCACCAAGTGGGTAGAAGCAAAAGCACTAGCGCGAATCAGAGACACAGATGTTTTTACATTTCTATTTGAGAATATCATTTGTAGGTTTGGGATTCCAGCAGCGATAGTCTCTGATAATGGAAAACAATTCCAGGGGAAGAATATCGATATGCTATTTGAAACATATAATATACAGAAACATAAGTCTACACCTTTTTACCCATAAAGTAATGGGCAAGCAGAATCCACAAATAAAACAATCGCAACAAATCTGAAGAAGACATTGGATGGATATTATAATAAGTGGTGCGAACAATTACATAATACATTATGGGCATACAGAACCACGAGAAAAGCTTCAACTGGAGAATCACCATATCTTCTTACTTATGGAACGGAAGCAGTAATACCAACAGAAGTTATTTTGCCTACGACCAGAACAGAAGCATGGGAAAAAAACCTAAATTCAGATCTCATGTTACAAAAATTGGATGACTTGGAAGAAAAAAGAGAAGTGGCACTCCAAAAGATGGAGAATTATCAAAGGGGATTAGCTCGAGATTACCATAAGCGGGTAAAATCCCGAAATTTTGTCCAAGGTCAATATGTCCTCCGGCAAATAACAGAACACCAAAGGGACAAAAGAGCACCAACATGGGACGGACCATACGTGATTCAAGCATCGGCAGGACAAGGGTCGTACTATCTTCAGAATTTGCAAGGAGAAATTTTAAAGCATCCGTGGAATGCAAAATATTTAAAGCTTTATTATTTGTGAATAACAATGCAATGTTACCACAAAAAGCAGGTACGTAGACAATTAATTCATTAATTTCTTTTATAATCACTCCAAGAACATCGTACCAAGGAGAATATTACAATTCCATTTAATCCCGGAATGTCATATACTTTGAATCCAGGAACATCATATCTTGGAGATTGTCATGATTATTAATATAATCAAAATTCCATTAATCCTGGAATTTCATATACTTTGAGCGCTCAAAATTACTCCAGGAACATCATATTCTGGATATCGTTGCGATTGACGACATAATCATATACAAAAGGTGAACATTATCCTTAGAGAATTTTATTAACAATGAAATTCTTATCAAGAAGGGGTTCCTAATTATTGGTTTATCAATTTTCAGAGTACAGTTCGGGACCAACCCTGTATCTTATCCCTGGCCCGGGTTTGTTTCGTATGTGTGGGATCTCGAACAACATGATTTGAGGTAAAAAGTACTTCAATTCATGGTACTTAGAAAATCACATGATAACCAAAAGAATTACTTAATCACATTTTCTTGTGCAGGAAATAACATTAAAGACATATCAAAAGGATGCAAGAGAAAATCAATGAAAGATAAACAAAGTACAAGATAGTGGAGTCAACAATAAAATTATAAAGGACATAATCAGATATCGGGAAGACCGGATCGAGATGGTTGAGGAGGAACTGCAGGCACAGGAGCGCGCTTACTAAGCACTGAAGGATCGGATTGTGCACGATCTAAAGCAGTATTGAAGGACATTGCAATTTTCGCTTTAGCATCCTGCCTGACCCATTGAACGAAATCACGCCCAAAGTTGATTTCTTTGTGAAGCTCTTCGATCCTTTGCTGATTTGCTTCTATTTGAGCACTAAGACACGATTTTTGATTTTCCTCTTCACTTAATTTTGCAGTTAATGAATCAATCTCTTGTTCACGAGCAGTAATTTTGGAAAGTTCAGTAGATAGTCGAGCATGTAAACTCTCAATTTTTGTGGCGCTAAGAGTCACATTATATTCAGAAGTCTTTAACTCTTGAGTAATGTTTTTCACTGAATCTTTCGCTGTATTAAGCTCAGTTTCTACTTGTATTGCTCGATCCTTAGCTTCATTAAATTTTTTCTCCAAATCTGAAAATACAGGAAAATATTAGACAAATTTTATGATATCAAGAACTATAAAATTAGGTAAACCAAAATGTACCTCTGACAACAGATTTAAACTCTAATTCTTTTTGAGTTAGCAATTCTACAACTTCTCGATATTTTGATTCTGCTTTATTACGCCTCCAAGTGGCTAAATCAAAACTATCGTTCAGTTGAGTCAGTTTTTCTCTAACCACATTCATCTCTTTGAAAACTTCCCTTGCATGATTATTCAATTGTACCATTCTACGTTCGATCCTAAATAATGTCTCCATATTTTCCACTGGACCTAGTATAAAATTTAAATGTTTCATATAAATCAAGTAAATAAAATAGTAATTGAAAAGGTATGAAAAATAAACCTTGATTTTGATTCTGAAGATCTTGATTGTGACCTTCAATAGTTCGGAGACGATCCTGTTGTTGCTGATATTGATCATTATGTTGATGTTGAAGCTGTTGAAGTTGTTGAAGTTGTTGTTGAAGAAGATCATTTTGCTATATTCTTCTCCTTCATCTCCCCTGATTCTTTCTTAAATATCAATCCCATCATGGTAGCTCGAGCTTTATAAAATTTGTAACCACTAAATAGACAGTCGTTACTATATTGGAGTTGGGCTAAAGCTTGTTGCGGAAGTGAATATAACGAACTATCGGAAAGAGTCAAAACTTCATTGAAGGTTGGAGGAGGCTTTACAGGAAAATTCTGCTCAAAAATATCACTCTTGGACCATGCATCCAAAGTTTCGTCCATAGGAATCGCACTAAGTGAATCCCGGAATCGAGACATGAAGCCAGAATCAGATTTGATAACCTCAGCAGTAGCTGAAACATTCCAAAGCCCTTGAGAAAGAAACTATTTATATGCTTCTTCTTCATCACCAACTAAATTAAAACCTTCACTGGAGATTCGATCGGAAATAGACTTCAGAGTAAAAGGATCGGCACTTGGAATTGAAGTATCGACCTCAACAGCAACAGAAGTAGATCGAACCAAAATTTCGGAAGGAGCGATCGATTCGAGAATTACTTCAGAAGTCCCTTCGACTCCAGGAGGGATCGAACTGGAAGAAGGGATCGAACTGGAAGGAGGGATCGAACGGGAAGAAGGGATCGAACTGGAAGGAGGGATCGAACTGGAAGGAGAGTTTTCTTCTTCAGTCTGGTCAGTAATGTTAGCTTCTTCAACAATGGCGGTATTAGCTTCAACATTCATATTTTCCACACCACCAATCGGAAGTATCTCGGCATTATCCTTCTCCGATGTATTCTCTTCTTCAACATGAGATACTTCATTCACTACATCAACAAGATCATCAATAACAATATCATCTCCCTCTTCTTGAGGAAGGCCAGAAAAAGTTTCCAATGCACCATTATCGGGTACAGGGGAATCAAGCACGAAATCAAAAGGAAGTGGAGAAACGATGTTATAAAAATTGGATGAAGTACCAGAAAGAGGTGCAACAATAGGATCGGATCGTTCCGATACCACAATTTCTGCTGGCATCGAGGAAACTGGAATAACATCGATAGGATCGGACTGATCCAATGGAAGAGCAACAATCGAGCTACCTTCTCCCTTATTCAAACTGGAAGCCATCTCTCCTACAACCTCAGTTGAAAGTTCAAGAGTTCTGGGCTTCTTCTGCTTCTTCTCTGCTGTGAGAATTAATTTTCGCTTTCCTTTACCCTCAACAGCGGGTTCGATCGATTGTTCATTCTCGACGATCTCTCTATTCTCGACGATTTTAATACCTCGATCAGGTGGAGGAAGGGGGATTCCGATGTCCAAAGAAGGATCGACCTGGAATCAAAAAAGTAATAACATTTAAAAGAAGACATTAAAGATCGATACACTATATCTAAAAGGAATGATATCAACTAAGAATTCCGAACCTTGAAGTCAAATTTATAATCATCAAAGTTCAATCTCCAGGGGCAATAGTTCGGGAAATAATTGCGAAGATGTTGAATTTCACTAGTAGGGATGTCACCATATACCCAAGGTCCCTCGATCAGAATAGGGGTGCGATACCATCTATAATCATGTTCTCGACGAATTCTCTCATTTGAAGGAAAGTCAGCATTGGTATATGGAGCTACCTTGATTCTGGGGTCATCAACTTCTCGAAGAAGAGGAAACCCTTGGGAGCATTTGCGAACAGGACTAACACTCCATTTGGCATAATTTTTAACAGTAATACCATCACCATAAGTATTCTGGAAATTCTCAAGCGTATAATGAACACGTTCTGAAGGATCGGGAACATAACAAGTAAGACGGGTACGACCCTCACTGCGAAGGGTACATTCATCGAGAATTCGCCACCAATTACCATTATACTGTGTGATAGAACGAAGTTGAGTATGTGGAGCCCTGCTGCGAGTAGCAAGAACTGTGAACTGGAAAGGGTTGTTCTTTTCATACAGAGGGAGATGAAGACCAGCTTCCAAGGCACCAACAGAAATTAATAATCTATGATGGGTATATTGAAATTTTTTCATCGAATCGTAGGTTATCATATCGGAAGCACTATCAACAAAAGAAACTTTAAATCCTTGAAGATTATGTCTTCTTTTAAATTCTTCAATATCCATAGATCGATAGCTATAAGATGACATTGACCGTTTATTCTTGGGGGCAACATGAGGGACATCGGGAGAAGAATCCCGTACGGTACGAGGTACAGCAGGAGAAGGGATAGCAAGAGATAAATCTCGACGAGAAACAGCATATCGAGATGAAGAAGACCTACTTGATCTCCTGTTTTCACCTTGATTGCTGGCAGCATCAGATTTTCTTGGA
This sequence comes from Papaver californicum, assembly GCA_023531435.1. NCBI lineage: Eukaryota > Viridiplantae > Streptophyta > Magnoliopsida > Ranunculales > Papaveraceae > Papaver > Papaver californicum. The sequence continues at coordinate 14,305 of JAJJMC010026595.1, forward strand.
GACATATTGAAGATCTGAGCAAAAAGAAACAAAAGAAGGAAAAAATTAATATATGAAGAAATTACCTAGCAATAATCACAGTGTAAAAAAGGGCCTTTTCATTCATACATAACCTTAGAATCACAATCTTTTTTACTACACCGATAGACCCTCAGCCATGAAAAGAAAATTTTGAATCAAGAAAAATAAAGTTACTTACATGGAGAAAAGAAGTTAACAATGGTCAAATTGAAGTAGAGAAGAAACCAATTAACGAGAACAAAACTCCTGAGTAGTGGGAAGATTTGAAAAGTTTAAGGAAGACAAAGTGCAATAACTAAAAAAGAGACAGTAGAAAGTTACAGGATATTTAAAGAAGAAGAATGGTAACCGCCACAAGATGGGAGAGCAAAATAATCGGAAAAGATTTGATTTCATTGAAAAAAGTGTAACTGACATAATCATGTTAATACCAGCGGAAAACTCGGATAACGTGCAGAAAAGAAACTGAAAAGTTAAAAACGACAAGTCCTTCTCTATTTTTTAAAATCTCGGATCGACTGTTGGATGATTTTGTAAAAAAGAGAAGAAGGGGACAAATTGTTAGTAAATTAAAGAAACATGACACGTGGAAGAAGATCAAGTTAAGAAGCAACCAGATTAAAAAAGGTGAGAAACACAGGATCATTATTAAAGATATCAAATTTCAAAAAGACACGAGACGTTTCCTGACACCTAAGCGATGAATCGCATGAATGACACATAAGATCGAGAAAGCTGAACGCCATCGAATAAAACAAACAGCATTAAATGATAGCTGATCGAGAAAGTAGAAAGTTATTATTACTATATTATTTTAGGATCGAGAAAGTAAAATGTAATAATTACTCTATGGTCGAGAAAGTAAATTGTAATAATTACTCTATTATTTTAATGATCGAGATTACAGAAGTCTTTGAAGATAAGGAAACACGCGTCGGACATATAAAGCATCGAATCAGGAAGTAATTAAGAGTGATCTGTCATCTATATGATCGCACCAAGTAAAAGACAAAATACAAGAACGATAGATACATCGAGACAAGATGGATCGACCCAAAGAAGAATTGATCCAGAAACGATGACCAGGCTATAGAAAATGACACGTTGCATAAAGAGCGACCCAGAAAAATAGATCTATAAATAGAAGAGATCAAACAACAAAGAGGAGGACGGGGAAAAACAGAGAGAAAAACCAGAGAAAGGGAGGGAAGAAATTTTTAGGTACGAACTTATGGGAAGTAGTGGGATAATGTATGAATTTCTGTATTGAAATGAAAATTGTAAACAGTTTTATAAACCCAGAAATTACAAAACCTGGATGATTTACTGTATTAAGCTTAAACATTTTGAAAAAGTATAATTCTTTATAACATAAAAGAACGTTTCTCTATTGTTAGTTTACATTTATTTAACTTGAATCCAAGAGTTTGATTGGTTGTTTAGCTGAAAGGATTTTTTGGCATAAACAATTTGGCGCTAGAAAGAGGGAGTGAAAAAAGGATTTATCCTACCTGATAAATGAAAAAGAGATTTAATGAAAAAACTAAATCATCTATGAAAGAAAATTTTTTTGGTAAGAAAAGATGGGAAAATTTAATTTCGCAAAATGTGAAAAGTAGGGGTAAAGTTTATTTACATAAGTATATTTTATTAACATGAAAAATACCTTGTGAGGAATAAAATAGATAAAAATATGAAACAAAGATTTTATGAAGAAGGAAAAGCTGGACTTGTGATAGGGAAAGTTTACAGTTAAAATAATAATTAGAATCTCTTATGATTTAATAGATAAGAGTTCATTTGACTAATTTTCTGAGAAAATATTTTTAGATATCGAGGAAGGAAAACGATCGAGAAGGCAAAAGATAGTGAAGAAACAGCAAATTCTAGAAAATATGTCTCAAGACGCGAATTCTGGGAACCAAAATAGATATGAAGGCTTGGAAAATAGACAAGAAGAAGGGAGTGATTCAGGACAACAACAAAGCATTGAGGGAAATCATACCCCAAGTCAAGAATTAATGTCAAAT
>JAJJMC010026604.1:0-33917 GCA_023531435.1 Papaver californicum
TCTTTGAATTTGATATGATAAATGATATATATATATATATATATATAATAGAAAATAGTCTGAAAGGAAAATCATTTTTTGTTACTAACTTTGATGAAGTTCAAATAATATCTTCGTGTGATCTTAAATCTTCAATCGTCAAGAGTAACTTGGAATTTCTATTATAAAACTTGTATCCAATCTCAAAAATATTCTCCTTACATTTGAAGTGGTTTCTGGCCTTAGAGTAAATTTCATGAAAACTTTTGTGGTTGAAGTGGGTTTATCTCGGAAATCATAAGCTTATGCTGATACCTTTGGTTATCCCAGAATGAATATTTTTTTCCTTTACTATATATGAATTCAACTTGAAGTAAATCGAAGGTTGTTGGTGTGTGAGAGGTTATTTTGCATAAGGTTCAGAAGAGGCTTAGTACCTGGTAGAGAAAATATTTTTCAGAAGGTGGGAGATTACTTCTTATGAAGCATGTTTTGGCTAGCCTTCCTATCTATTTTGTTTTTATCTTTCAACTGCCTATTTATACAGAGAAGCAAATGGAAAAAGATTATAAGGCGTTTTTAACGGGGATCATCTAATAATTCAAGGAAGAAATATTGGGTTAGATGGAACAAATTTTTTCTTCATAAAAAGAGAGGAGGTGTTGGGTTGAGAAAGTTAAGACTCGTAAATAAAACACTTGGTAAGTGGATTTGGAGATACAAAAATGAAGAAAACTATTTGGTGGTAATGACATGTTTTTCTTTTTTATTTTTTCCAATAAATCTATGAGCAAGGGAGCTTATGGGAAGGAATTTTAAAATCTAAGGAGTTTGTGGTCAATAATTCTGTTTTTCAAGTTAATAGAGGGGATAAGTGTTTATTCTGGAAAGACCCATGGATCAATAGTCAAGCATTACAATTCACATATCCATATTTTTTTAAAACTTTAGGTGCAAGGGTTTTGCTATTAGTGAAACGATGGTTCAGATAGGCAATAATATGGCTTGAGATTTTAGTTTTGACGGTAATTCATTATAAGACCCTGACACACCGGAAAATAATGAAGATAACTGCATTTGGCAAACGTATAATTAATTTTCTCTTGCAGGTTATAATAATCATCCAAAACAAGGTGGTTTACTTTATTTTCCTTACAAAGTGCTACGAAATCACAAAATACCCTGAAAAGTGGTATTCTTTACATATTTTTTTTTGTTATAAAGTTGCTCATACTTTGGACACTTTAAGGAATGTTATTTTTGTTAATGGTTGTTTTATGTGTAAGAAAGATGCACAATCAAACTCACATATGATTTTAAATTATGAATCACTAAGCAGATATGGCAATACTTCTTATACGGCTTCAAGTACAATTGAGTTTTTCATGATTTTTGTTATAAAATATGAGAGTTAATTCCTTTTAATATTTGGCGGACCATTTGGTTAGAGATGAACACGAGAGTATTCCAAAACAAATACAAAAGGGTCAATGAACTAATTGATGGTGTCAAATGTTTAATCTTCAATTGGTGTCTTGGTTTTCGACTTAATGATAAGGGTATGGTTATTGAAATTTATTTAGATATGGTTATTACGGTGGTTCAGATAGACAATAATCAGGGTGTGGATGCTTTGACCTCGAATTATAGTGTAAAGGACCTATTACGCGTGATGCGTATTCGAGAATGCATCATAGTGCTAATGCACTATTATGCCGTGACGCATGATTGAGAATGCATCATTGAACCAATGCTACTCATACGAGAATGCTCATAGCGTTAAGGCACTATTATTCTGTATTGCATTATTAAGAATGCATCACTGAACCAATTCTACTCATACGAGAATGCATCATAGCGCAAAGGCACTATTATACTGTGATGCATGATTGAGAATGCATCACTGAACCAACGCTGCTCATACGCGAATGCATCATAGCGCTAAGGCACTATTATACCGTGATGCATGATTGAGAATGCATCACTAAACCAACATTGCCTATTTGAGAATGTATCATAGTGCTAAGACACTATTATTCCGTGATGTATGATTGAGAATGCATCACCGAACCAGTGTGGCGTATCCTCGAATGCATCATAGTGTTAATGCACAATTATGCCGTGATGCATGATTGGGAATGCATCACTGAACCAACGCTTCCTATATGAGAATGCATTATAGCGTTAATACACTATTATGCCGTGATGCATGATTGAGAATGCATCAGTCAACCAATATTGCGTACCCGAGAATGCATTATAGTGCGAATGCACTATTATGCCGTGATGCATGATTGAGAATGCATCACTCAAACAATATTACGTACCCGAGAATGCATTATAGTGCTAATGCACTATTATGCCGTGATGCATGATTGAGAATGCATCACTGAACCAATGTTGCGTACCTGAGAATGCATTATAGTGTTAATGCACTATTATGCCGTGATGCATGATTGAGAATGCATCACTGAACCAATGTTGCGTACCAAGAATGCATTATAGTGCTAATGCACTGTTATACCGTGATGCATGATTGAGAATGCATCACGGAACCGATGTTGCGTACCAAGAATGCATTATAGTGCTAATGCACTATTATACCGTGATGCATGATTGAGAATGCATCACTGAACCGATATTGCGTACCATGAATGCATTATAGTGCTAATGCACTATTATGCCGCGATGCATGATTGAGAATGCATCACTAAGCCAATTTTGCGTATTCGAGAATGCATCATAGTGTTAATGCACTATTATGCCATGATGCATGATTGAGAATGCATCACTAAGCCAATGTTGCGTATTCGAGAATGCATCATAGTGTTGCACTATTATGCCGTGATGCATGATTTAGAATGCATCACTAAGCCATTGTTGCCTATACTAGAAGGCATTATAGTGCTAATGAACTATTATGTCGTGATGCATTATTAAGAATGCATCACCGAACCAATGTTACGTATCCTAGAAGGCATCATAGTGTTAATGTAATATTATGCGGTGATGCATGATTGAGAATGCATCATTGAACCAATGCTGAGAAGGCATCATAGTGTTAATGCACTATTATGCCGTGATACATGATTGATAATGCATCACTGACCCTATGTTGAGTACCGGAGAGCGCATCATAGTGTTAATGCACTATTATGCCGTGATGCATGATTGAGAAATGCATCACTAGAAAGTGCAGTAGATGAACGCCATAGATCCTCCTTATATCCATTTGTATAGATGCAAATAAAAATATATAAGGAGGAGGTGTTGGTTTGAAATCGATGATGCTTAGCTATGCAACCAGTTAGCGGGTATGCTAACCAAATAGCGGATTAGCCTTAGTTATGCTAAACAGTTAGCGCATTTGCCTAGAGGCGTCAACCAGTTAGCGGATTTGCCTAGAGGCGCCAACCAGTTAGCGGATTCGCCTAAAGGCGCCAACCAGTTAGCGGATTCTCCTAGAGGAATCAACCAGTTAGCGGATTTGCCTAGAGGCGCCAACCAGTTAGCGGATTTTCCTAGGAGGCGCCAACCATTTGGCGTTTTTACTTAGAGTGCAGTCGATGGATGTCACTTTCCTTTTCCTTTATTTATTTTTAAAAATCCGAATAAAACATATATAGGGAGGGATCTTTTATTGAATGTGCATGAGCGGTAATGCACATACATATGCGATGTGGCCTATATGTTGGAGAATACTTGATGCTTAAGCATCAATATGCTTGTAGCTTATTCGATAAAGCTTGAATGTGCACGAGCGGTAATGCACATATATATGCGATGTGGCCTATACGTTGGAGCATACTTGATGTTTAAGCATCGATATGCTAGTATCTTAGCCCATAAAGCTTGAACGATGCGAAAGCATCATTCAATCGTGTTGCGTACTCGAAAACGTATATTTGCATAGTAAATAATGATAGTTATGCACAAGCTAGTGCATACCTTGCGAAAGTCCTTCGGCGTATACGGTCTAGGATTTGCTTGGCCTTTGGCCTTGCGATGAAGTGGAAATTGATGTTGGCTTTGCCTTAATAGGCTTAAGGTGCTTGTTCCTTTCGAATTGACACTTTAATGAACTACGGTCATGCTTGATCCCTTCAAGGTACGGGTTGGGTTCGTAGGCATCCGAAATGCAATGCATTAAGGTGAAGTATCTTGTCGCTCATATCATCTAATTTAGAGGTGATTATGACATTATGGTAACTCGTATCATCAGGTTCGGCAATGCCAAGACAAAAGATGATTGTTGCCACACTTGATGAGGTAGTTGTAATTCCACTTGATGGATTTCATACTTCCTGGCCGTCGTTACAGCATGGAATGGCATGTGCCTGGATGTTGCACCCTTGCCAAGGAACAAGATCAGTGCAGGCTACAACGCATGGTCGAAACAGAGTTATGAAATTGGAAATTAGACTTGAAATGGCCTAGGTTATAGTCCAAGGCATGAGTTAGGCCTGGGCAATGCTGATAAGTGTGTGATCCTTTCCAAAGGCATTCACCATTGGCTTTAATGTCCTTGCACCCTTTGCAGAAGAAGGGTGAGTACGAATGATGTGGTAACTACGTTCTGTGTATCATGCTTGCAAAGCATGCTTGGAAAGGCAAATATACCTGCATATGGCAGCAAAAAGTTAAGCTTTAAGGTCCGGTTACTATCTTTTAAGACGCGCATCGGGGAGTTATGGTCTGCCTAGCGCATAGCGCCGGAGGCGAAATTTTCCGGTCCGTGACACTTCATCTACAAATTCATCTCTATGTTTAGGTTCGTTCTCGCCCCTAAAAACAGAGACATTATGGATATAATGAGTTAAAAATATCTCAAGCACGAGGAATTCAAGCAAAAGTCATGCAATTCATAAAATATTTCCATTGGAAACCTAAACATTCATTACAAAGTGTTTTGGGTCATGCCATATAGTTTAGAACAGTTATGGGCCGTTTTCCAAAAATGTCGTCAAAAGCGCTTTTGCACTACCCTCCAGAAGAACTTAAAGTAGCGCTAATTGGTAAAGAATTTGGGAGTGAGCTATGTACCGAATGGTTCTTACAGATTTCTACTACAACATGATAAATGGCATGCAAATTGGATAAACGTTCTAATAAGGGCATCCAAGGCGCTCGACTACACGACAACTGAAAACCTACAGAATTCTGCATGAAAACTTCGGGACTCTCGGTGTCAGGTCTTTTTCACCTATCAAACAGACTCCAAATTCGGAAATTCTTTTTTCAAAAGTTATATTTTTCTCTTACCTAAAGAATAACAGGGCAATCGCTTCATTCCGACTTTGTGCGACTTTTCAAAAGTTATATTTTTCTCATGCCTTAACTGAAAACGCTGTAGAATTCTCATACGAAGTCAATTTTCGATGGTCTACCCCAACTTTTTCATGCCTAGACAACCAGATATATCCCAACGAGGGAGATGTTGAGTTTTGAGGCCATTTAGGGTCCAAAAAGATGAAACAGAAAAAATTCATGAAGAATTCAGAAAATTTTCAGACGAGAGATAGTTGAGAGTTTTGATCATATCTCTCATCTCGTTTGTCCGATTGATGTGATTTTTTGATATGTTGTACTGGAAATCCATACAAATTAATTCATCTCTAAATTCATTACCAATTGCTCCCAGCTCACGACTTTGTACATGATAATGTGAAACTGCATCTGATGAGCTTAACATGAAAACGTGTTTTTAAGCCTCTGAGTTATTTGCTTGAGTTTTGGGTACTTCACCAAGTATATTTACATAATTAATCTTTTTATATCCTGAAAATTCTTGTTGGATCTTGAATCTCATATTTTTTTCACTAACTGGTAATTTTACAAGGCGAAAGTAGAGAGGAGCATAGTAGCATCGAAGAAGTATTGATCGAGGATCACGTTATCAAAACCTTTACTTCTTCTTCTCAAAACCATGAAGAAATCCTTTTCGGCATGATCGTTCATGTAGAAGACCAGATTAAAGATGACACAGAGACTGAAGAAACCATGGTGGTGTCTAAGTATCCTGGTGCAGGTCTTCCTTTTCATCCCCCACTTAGTAAGGCACTTCCAAGACATGTGCTTATTGGTGGTTTCAGTGTTCTAATAGAGTATGCTGAATTTTATACTCAGATATAACATAAGTATGGTCACATTGCAACCACCAAGAAATATGAAGATCCCACTGTGCTTGATTTTCGTGTGAGTGAAGTACTTCCTTCTATGCATGAAATGTGTACTGTGACCAGTGTTGTTGTTGTTGAGTGGATTTTCGCAAATTGGGAGTATCATCTGGAGGTATGTGACTGACCTGAATTCAACTTGTTGTGGTCGTGGAATTGATGTTTATAAGGAGTCACAGGAAGCAGCAAGTGTGATTCCTTCTTCTGACCTTATTGAGCAAGGAGAGGCGGAGATTGAAAGGTTGACTCAAGAGTTGGAGTTGAAAAAGGTTGTTCTCCAAAATATGAAGAAATTCTTCTCTAAGAAGGATAGGCCATTATTGGTCGTCCTACCTTCGGATTTTATTCTGCATTTTATTTCTATTTTAGAGAAATGTTAGACTTATTTAATTTTGTTTATTTGGTTTGGATTTGAATGACTTGATATTTGGTAGGCATGATTGCAAGGACTTTTATATTTGGATCAACAGGGATTTTGAACTAATAGAATTGAAATTCAATTACTAAAAGGAATTCGATACTGAATGCAAATGTCTTGCATACGTTTTGGAGGAATTGAAATTACAAATGTTTTAAACAAATATCCCTAAATGTCTCAGGCGCCAAATGTCTTGAGCCATTTCTCTTGTATTGTTGCTTCTACCAATTTTCTGTCTTCATCAATTAACTTGTAGTTATCCACCAATAGTAGTTTTGGAAATCATGAATGGGCCTTCCCAGTCAGAGCTTGTTTTAGAGCGACAATTGTGTCTTGCTGCCTTCATAATCCAGTTTCCTACTTGAAAAGCATTAACTCTCACTGGCTTAGCTATGAATATGTGTTGTTGGTAAGACTTTTCTTTCATCTCTGTGCTAGCTCTTGCGTTCTATGCGTATGGACGTGTAGGAACCTTCTTAGGGTAGTGTTGCAGCACATGTGGACGTTCTTGTAGTGTCACAGTAAAATATCCATGATGTTCCTTGTCATGATTGGACATCAGATAAGTGATGAATTACGCAATACGATGTTGAACTCAAAGAGAAGTCTGCTTCATCTACTTAGCAAAATACTGAATAGGTGAGGTTATCTATTCATAACGTCTGTCTAGAGCATAGTTGAGTTTTCCAACAAACTCAAGTCCCCAGTTATAAGAGGTATGAGGGACATCGAGTGGTAAAGAGATGAGTTCGGTAAATTTTACTTGAACATGATACCTCTCCACATATGATGTTACACTTTCTTCTGGTTCCTGCTTCATAGCCGCCAAATCTTGATATTCTTCTAGATACATAAGAGAGTTATCTGTCACAAATTTATGGTGAGGTGTAGGGTTGTCTGCTTGAGGTAATAAAGGTGTCTCAGTAGTCGCAGTCTTTTTTTTGTGTATCCATGGGTGTCCCAACATCATGTCATAACCCAGATCCTCTTTTGTTATGTGAAATTTAATTGTAGCACATGCAGAACCCATTTGAATTGCAAGATCAATGTAACCATATGTATTCACAAGCTTTCCTTCGGGATCTTAAATGGTAGTAGGTGCATGGACAGCTTCACTACGTGTAACCCCTACAGCTCTGAGTGTCTTTATAGGGACAATGTTTATTGTAGTGCCTGCATCGATTAAGGTTTTCTTAAATTCAATGTTTCTAAGGACAGCAACAGTGAGAATTCCCCAATCACACTTTTCTACAGCTTTGCTCATCTGTGTAAGTTCAGTGCGTGTTTTTCTTTCATTAAGTGGAGGTGGTCTTTTGCCAGAAACAATATGGTTAAGAGCAGTGAACAAATCCTTGCCTTGCTCCTTTGAGAGGTATGAAATTCACATACACGCTCCACTAGAGATTGCACCACTTGGTTAGTATGGTCCTCAGACATGGTAAAATGCCTGATAGGGAGAGGGATCTTATGTACACCTTCAGTCCCCAAGTCCAGCTCTCGCGACTCAATCTTCTCTTTGAATATCTTCTTCAAGACATTGCAATCACTTGTTGGGTGATTAAAAAATTTGTAGAAGTGACAATACTTAGGGTTTTCCATTTCTTGCTATGTTGGTGGACGTCGAATAGGAGGCAAGTTGACGGAACCATCTTGAATCCAGGCTTCTAAGAGTTCAATTGTTTCTTTAATTGGAAGAGGAAGCTTTGTGACTGCTGGGGCTTCTCTTGGTTGTTACTGTTGACGTTGATCTGGTAGTGGAGCTGCAGCTGCTTGATTAGATCTTCGAGGTGGACGGCCTTCCTGTGGTGCTGGAGTTGGAACTGGTGCTGGTGCTGCACGCTTGGGTTTGTGGTCCCGATGCTGGAGTTTTCCTCTTACTTCCTCCAGTCACAGCACCTACAGATGGTTGCCTGTTGTATTATCTTTGATCCAGGCACCGACTGCTGCGAGTCTTACGTACTTCTTCATTCTTGACAGTAGGTATTGTCCTCTCTAGCAGAGCAGGTGTAGTAATAGCATATCTCTTTGCGGATTCATGCAACTCATAGAATTTTGAAAGCGTAAATTCTCTAATAAAGCACGATATACTTGTATCATTCTATTTATGCAGAGTTCCACTAGTTGAAGTTCAGTCATATTTGGGTCATGGCATTCAAGGGCCTGAATTCTGAATTGTTTGATATAGTCATTAGGATGTTCATTGCTCCGGTGAAACATCCTTCTCAGGTCTGATAACGTGACTTGTTCAGAAACAAAGAAGTATTTCCTATAAAATGCATTAACCATTTCACATCAGTTAGAAATATTGTTAGAAGCAAGATTGTTGTACCACGTATAAGCTCTTCCAGTGAGATATTTAGAAAATTATCTCAGATACAATACATGGTTGTACTCATGCTCTCCTAATGCTTCCAGTAATCGTGAAATATGTTCACGAGCATTTCATGTTCCATCATAAAGTGAGAATAGAGGAGATGGATATCCCCTAGGAAGAGGAATCCTCTGCATGTCAAAGGGATATGGAGGTTAGTGGTGATGAATAACAGATGAACTCTCATTTCTACAACTTTAGAGAAGCCGCTCCAAATCTTCACGAGTAGCAAAGTTAGGATGATGGCTCCTCTCTAGTGCCGGATTAGGGAGAATACGAATTTCATCTTCATCTTGAACGCGACCCCTTGATGTTTTGGCACCAGCAGTTGCTTCAGAGGTATTTCGATTATGCTCTGCTGGTGTTAATTTCTATATAAGGGTCTTGAAAAATGTGAGGACCTCCTTCTGTGTTGTAGCCATATTTGTTTGAGTCCTTGCGAGGGTTTCTTGTATCTTCATTAATTCAACAATGGTATGAGGAGTCTATTCATCCTTTGTTTCTTTATTGTGCTGCTCAGGAGGAGGAGTGATATTGTCGACATTGGTAACTTGAGGAGTGTTACCTGGAGTACCATCACTGGCACTAGTAGAAATCATAGTAGGAGTAGTCTCTAATCCAGACCTGAGACCAACCATCTTGAAATTAATCAAGCTTGACAAATCGAAAAATGAAGAATTGCAACTAAGAGATCAATCTACCACTGTGGTCGCCAAAATGTTTGTGGGGAAAAACGAATTAAAGGCTATTTTAGGAAAAAAATAAGGTGAGAAGGTGACAATTCGTCAATCCTTAAACATTTATACTAGTGAAGTACTTTATTTAGATTCGAGAGATCAATTTGTACGATTCTGACCTAAACCAAGCAATGGTCGTTCCAGTCTTGCTTCAGTCACAAAATGAGAAAGAGAAAGGTTGGTCTTAGAGAGGGAAGCTAGAGAAAGTTGAGGTAAGAGTATCAGACTCTGTGGGATGTGATTGGTGTAAGTAACTATAAACAATTGAGTGATCGAGTTCTTCTATGTTTGATTGTGAAACTCAGACTTATTATCGTGGTAAAACTTGTTTTAATTGTCCTCCTTTGTTCAATAGATTGAGAATATATTTATATCATATCTCTTGTAACCACTTGACCTCCCTTCTGGAAGAGACTGACGATGGTTGAGTAATGGTGAGGTGGAGAAGGTGTTGACAACTGCTCTCCACTTCAATTGTGGTTGAATATTTGGTTACTCAACTTTCTACTTCTCTAGTCAACTGCTATTGAGTTTTCCAGGACTTCTCTTTAGTGGGTGCACTGCTGCACCACATGCTACATACCGCCAGACCAAAATCCTAATGAATATCCCCATATTTGTGACATTTGATGTCTCGTGTAATATTGTAGTATTAAACACTACTGATGTTAAGTCAATTAAGACTTGTTCAATGGGTCTCTTGACTAGAGACTTGTCTTTCTTGACCAGCTGACGAGTCTATATTGCTTGATTAGATTGATGAGTCTAGCAGACTAAAATAAATATGTCTTGCTTGACTAGCTGATGAGTCTAGCAGACTAAAATAAGATAAATATAAGTATATGTTGTTGAGCATGAAAAATTATGTATGAGGCCTCACACGAAGATATATGTGAGAGATGCCTAGCATAGCTTAGGGTTTTGAAGTTTTTCAAAACCCTAATTTTCCAAACCAAATTATTATTCACGTGAAAAGAAGGAAGAACCTTCAACTTTGATATATTCACGTGAAGGGAGGGGGAAGAACGTCTAATTTTTATCTTGAAGCAAGAGTTTTAATGTTTTACTCTTTATCTCAGCCTCACCTGAGGGTAAAAGACTAACTTTTTGTAAGAAGCAAGACGTCAAAATTTTCAAGAAGCAAGACGCTCATATTGTACTCTTTGTATTCAGCCTCACATATTGAGGTAAAAGAGTAAAGTTGTCAATTTTGACAAGAAGAAAGTCATGTGGACTTGGATTTGTCTTTGAAAGCATGCGAGTTTTATCTTAAGAACAATCGTGCAAGCTTAAATGCTTGGCTGAGGTGCACACATTGGAAGGTAAGAGGTGGAGACGTCTCCCTCTTAAAATTAGGGTATGAATTTTTATGTCAAGTAGCAGGCAACTCTTGTTTTGCTTTTTGAACAAAGCCTTACTTGTTGAGGGAAAAAAAGTAAAATACCAGAGTTGGAAGAAGCAGGACGTCCAGACTTGGATTTTGAGTGGAGACGTGCAAGCCTTGCTTTTTGAAGAAAAACGCACGAATTTGGGAAGGTGTTCACGCCCAAAAAGGATAAGGATAGCTTCCCTTTTTAAAATTAGGCTTTTAAAGTATTTGACACGCTTTTGACACACTTACAACTATTGGGAATCGGGTTTCAAACCCTAATTAGGGTTTAGAAATTTTGATACGCTTATAAGTGTTGCGGAACATTTCAAAATCCTAAATTGAATTTTTTTTCACTCATTCCCATTAGTTGTCTCTTTAAACAAAAAATTAATGCGACTGAGGTGTGATTCTTAGCTAGTGGAAGTTATGAAATTGTGTTTGTCACAATTTTGACTTTGAATTTAAGAACAACTGTGGTATTTTAATCAGATAAATCTATATATATAGTTATATATAAGTATTTAAATAAGTTAATATTGCTCATTTGAACATGAATATTATAATGAATAATTTTGGAATTCAGTTGTGGAATATAACACCAAAAATAATACTCAAATTGCTCTACACTAGTGGGAAATTCATCTAGGAGCTTGTGATTTTTTATGTAGAAAAATCATAAAACATCTGGGAATAGTTGTAGTGAACATCAATGTTGTTCTGATGATTTTTAAAGTAGTAAATGTTTGATACATTCAATAATTGTAGTCATATATGTAGTTGGCCATGCATATAGAGAGAAGACATGCATAAGTACCTAAGAGAGGGCAGGGATAAGCGCCTGCTTAAGAATTCTTTTGTAGAATATAGTATTTCTCATACCAGAGTCTTGAGAGGTAATTTACTATTTTATCTTTGTCAAAAACCCACCATCTATAAAGTCGTAATAAATTCCACGGCTGAATTCCTTGAACTTGCCACGAGTGCGCATCAATAACACCTATCACGTTCAAGAATAGCTAATGCTTAAACCCCAAAATACACTTTAGCTTAACGCTTCGTTCGCAATGAACGCTTCTCAAATTGCTCTTCTGAGCTCAAATATGCTACTTTAGCGCTTTTCTCAAAGATAAGCCACGAATTATGCGTCACTCCTCTTGGACATGCCACAAACTATAAACAATGCATCAAAAGATGCATTGAGCCTCTAAGCTGGGCTAACCCTAGCCTTTTCTCCTATAAGCGCCAAGTTAGCACCAGCTACTTGGCTTAGCACCACATTGACACCAGTTAGCCACATTAGCGCTAAAAACGCTAACTTTCCTAGCACTAACCCTAGCACCTGAGAAGCGCCAACTAACCTAACATGGTTTTGGCTAGCTCATCTTCGCCTGATGAGGCCTCAGCAAGCACATCACTACCTTAGCACCTTAGCCTTAGCGCTAAAAGTGCTAACCATAGCCCTAGCGCCAAAGGCACAAACTTCCTTGGCTAGCACGGCCTCACCTGACGCGTCTCTGGCCCTAGTGCCTGATGCGTCCCTACTAGCGCTTCAGCGTGTCCCTATCCTATTAGCGCCGATGCGTCCTAGCATCCTAGTGCGTTCCTACTAGCGCTAACGCGTCTCTAGCCCTAGCACCTGATGCGTGCCTGCCAGTCTAGCGAATCCCTAGCAGCCTAGTGCGCTCCATACAGCCTGATGCGTCCCTAGCGGTTGATACGCCCTTAGCTAGCATGTTTATAGCTAACGTGTCCATACTTAGCGACTTAGCTACAAGCGCATAGGCGCTAGCACTCTAACACTAATTGAACGTAGCCTAGTTAAAGTGTTAACTTCGAACCTCCTGAACACTAGCTTTCTAGCTCCAACATAATTTATATTTACTAGAAGCCATGCATGTTGGTCTTGTTCCTGAGACGTTAACACATTAGCCTTTTATACTAAAAGAGCTAGCACATTGCTATTTGTGTTAAGTGGATAGTACTAGCTTTGATAGCTACTTCCCTTAGAAATACGCCTTTCTTCTCAATATTGGTCTAATACCAAATCTTATATGATTTCCTAATGGGTCTTCTTACTTAAGATGCCTTCTACAATATTTGGCCTCAAATGCCTCTTATACTTATGCTAAGTCACTTCTGAGCTAATACTTAGCCATTAGATATGCCATGTTACTCCTAAGCAAGCACATGACCACTGAACTTACCAGACTCGACACTGATCAGTCTAATTATCAATTCAGTGAGTTGCGCAACTTGCCTTACTAACTTAGCAAGTCAGTTGACTTGACTTGACTTAATAAAAATACAACACATGGGTTGATTCTCATTGGGGTATTGGTCTGGCGGTCTACGACAATCGTGCGTTGTGGCAACACATTCACGAACAAGAAGGTAACAAGTAGTGGGACGGTTACATAGAAGTAGAGAGGATGAGGAGTAGTGGTCTGACAGGTCTTCCTTACTTTCCGTACACCACCCCACTACAATCTCCACAATCATCACGCATCCACCTCTCCCTAACTTCCTCTACTTACGAGAAATCAGTGTGTCTCCTTTGAACTATAAATAGATGATTCTCATCTATTCGAAACAAGAACAAGACAATTAGACAGAAGAAACAAAAACATACAAAATTAGTGATTCATCTTAGAGATAATCCTTTTTTCTTCACACATTACTTATCACACTGATATTTCTCAACCTTCTTTGATTCCCTCCCCTAAGACCTACCCAATCTTCTCTACCTTCGTAATTAAAGCAGAAAATGAACGGTCATTTCTTGATTTAGGCTCGTCCTGTTCGATTTTGATCTCTCGAACCTACTTGAAAGTACGACTTTATCGTATATTTGTTTTTATCCTAAAATAACTGGAGAATTCAAAAAGTGGTACACGGTGCTGGGACTAAATTCATCTCCAAAATAATTATTGGAAAACATATTTTTAAATCCACCCAAAATCAATTAAATAGACCAAAACCAGTTTTACCTTTAGTAAAAATGGCTTTACCGCTTACATTTAACTAAAATAAACCCAAAAGAAAGGCTAATCGAATTTGTGATTGACTATTCCCGGTTATCTTACCAATTATCAAGTACGACAAATAAAAATCAATAAGTGACTTAAGGTTCATGTGGGGTATGGCACAAAGACAAACAAACCCTATAATCTAGAACTATAACTATAAGTGTCTAATCAAACACCACATGTTAATCTCAAACATGACAAACATGACAACATCCCACAAACAAAATGAATGTGCGGTTGATATGGACCAAATTATAGAGACCCAGACTAGACAGTTTGATCATGGGCATATATGTGATCATATTTGGGTCCCTTGCTCATATCAATAATGTTAGGAGTGGGTACTTGAGATTGGGTGAGAAAGAAACTCTAATGAATTGCTATCTCAAACATTTGGAAAGTGGGTGAAAAAAAATGTGTTTGATTGGGGTCATAGATTGGATCTAAAATGATTAAGCTAATGTCCAAAAACTAAAATGATTAAGAACTTTGTTAATATCCCATTTCAGAGGTAATCTAGTTTATTCTTTTGGTTAACTAAAACATGGATTGGTATCCCGAGCAAATTGATACCCCCTTACATAAAGTTGTGGAGTTTTCACGCCAAAGCCACCATCCAAAAGAGGTGGTAGCAGCTGTAGTTGCCAAGAGTTTGGCAGAAAATGCAGCAATAGTCGACTTATAAATTGCTTAAATATGGTTTGATTATTCTGACTTTTGCAATGAAATTTGCAAAAGTGACGTGAAGTGGCAGCAACTGGTTAAACCTTAACTCTACATCCCACATCTCAAACTCTAGCTGATTTTCCTTCTGACATCAGCGTTACGTTTACTTAGTTCATGATTTTTTTTGAAGCAACTTTGATGATGATGGATAGATAGATGTTGGGACACTAATTCATGAAAAAACATAATGATGGTCCACCACTTGGGATTTTTTTGTTTTACCACCCATACTTAGACATTTGAGTGGACGATATTAAAATTCGATAAAAAGAAGATAGCTACCTATTACCTATACCTATGATTTGTCTGTACTCTGTAAGTCTACACAACATGCGTGTACATTGGTTATAGATAGATTAATGATAATTGATGATGAAACCCATATACAAGTAACTCATTTTTGGGTTTTTTACTACTAATCTTAAAAAGCCAAAAGAAGTTGTTGTCTATGAATTCAAACAAATTACTTTCTTTCCCCAAGATATACTTTCCGAACAATAACAAAACAAAACCTAGAACTCCCCCTCTCTAGGAATATACTTTGTTGATGATGTTACCTGTAATCCCCGCATGGACCATGGAAGACTATTTTTAAACCCTACAGTTTCTGCCATTTCCGCACGAGTTTCTAGTAATCACAAATACCTATTTTCCCATTTCACAAATTTACGGGTTTTTCTGGGTACTCTAAATTTGTCAGCTCAGGTTTTGCACTTTTTGGCTTAACATGGCATGCCTCCATCTCCACAGTGGACCTCGGAGAGGCTTAGTTGTTGAAGGCTTCAATAATGATGGGGTAATTTGAGGGACTTTTTCTTATAGTTATCACATGGGATTAAATTCCAAAATTATTGGTAAGGAATCACATCAAAGTGAAGTACTAAGTCAATGTCAATGGCGTGAGGTTGGCCTTAGTTTGGGAAACAAGATTCTGCTAAACTATTGGAATTTAGGAATTATTAAACGTACAAACCAATAATGCAATCAGATAATTGATTCTAATTTGATCTATTTATTCGTATTTATGTAAGGCTAATTATTGGTACAGATTGTAGTAACGTATTTTGTCTTATCATTCCAACGAAACGTGCATTGGGCTGTGCTAGATATGAGGCAGAAGATTGGTTACCCGATGGTTTTGATTTTATTACAATTTAATATACCTGTATGTTCTCTACTAGTTTGAATAAACACGACCATGTATGGATTCTGCACATGGATTAATCTTATTTTTATCAAACTATCATTTCTGATATCCCTCTCCATATTTTTTATCATCAGTTTACCGATATAAGTCAATCGATTCCGATTTTAGGTTCCAGTTCGATTCCAGTATGATTCTTGATATCGGTGAGCACTGCACTCTATATAAAATGAGCCAAATTCTAAACTTTTTATCTATCAGATTAATTTATCTGTTAATTACCAACGTTCAAAACTTAATTAGGTAAACGGTAAGATTACATGCAAAAGATAGAGAGATAAATTTGATTACAGGAAGAATAAAATAAAAATTTGACCTAAGTCTACCAAGTTTGATCAATTTTCTCTCCCTTTATTGTTTTGCCGCTCTTACACTGTTATAACCAGTTTAACCAATTGATATCTACCTTAAATGGAAACGGAAATCTGACAGACCACATTTGTCACCAAGGCCAATAATTTGTTTCATGTGATCCTAAATTTACTAAGCGACCCAAAATCAATCTTATGGTCCGACCTAATGATGAAAAATCTACTATGTCACCTAAAATATGTTATTCAAAAATTATTACTGTAACATAAATATGCCCCCTCCCCCGCCCCCCTATCAATGTAGTCAATTTTTATCGGGATTTTATCCAGATTCATGATCTTAGTTCATGGCTAAGACAAAACTCTCAATTTCGTTGAGACGAGTTAGCTACTTAAACAACAGTGTAAGAATTTCATTATAAAAATTAAAACCAACTCTAAATTTTTTTGATTTTATGTTATATAAAATTATAAAGGTATATTATGAAAGACGAGTTTAAATTAGTCTAAAATTTTTAATGTCTTTATCAACTGTTTGATTGAATGGTATAAAATTTGAAAATGAATATTCAAAGATTTCATCGAGATTGAAACTCGATTTTCATTATACCGCGCTCGTGATCCATATATATATGCTATGTAACACATAAATATATCATTGTTATCAAAAGTTTGCCCAAAGAGTATAATATTTGCTTGGTGAATAATATCTGCCTTGTGAATTAAAATTATCCAATGATCCAAAATCTATATGATTGTTATTGTGACTCATAAGTTGCCTCGTGATCGGTAATTTACATTTATAACCTAATATGCGTTACGAACCAACATATACTAGTATTCTTCGTAATACACTCTCAAAATTGGTTTGTGACCGGTAATTTGTCACGGTAACCAAAAAATCTGCATCTATCACTCAAAATATGTCATGTGGTTAAGCAGCCAAGAATCAGCTAATATTGGCTTATGATTTGCCTCTTGACGCAAAATTAACACCACAACCTAAGATCTATCTATGACTATACCTAAGTTATATTAACTTAAAATTTGATTAGTGGGTTGCTTAGTGGTTCACATGCCTAGGTGACTTAAAATTTGCAAGTCAATATCTTTCGTGTGATCAAAAACTTCTAAGGCCAAACACTATGGTTTAGCATTTTGTTTGATTATAATTTAAATATAGCTAAGTCAAGGCAGTCAAAAAATCAACCACTATAAAAGCGTTCCTTTCTTAGATTATATAGACGGAAATTGAGTTTCCATCCAAACAGCAGTTTCCGTCAAGTTTTTTTTTTATCCAAAAATATATCTAATTAGGATTTTATTATTGAATAAAAAAGAATTTAAGAGAAATATTAGGAGATACAACATGAAATAAAGAAATTTAGATAAATAAAAGAGTTATATAAAAAATACTAGAAAAAAAAGGGGAAAAATCAAACTTAAATTATAACTGAAGTTTTCTATTTCTTAACCGCAAAAGATTACACAGTTAGTATGCTTTGTGAGCTAAGTTATAGTTTTTTACCACATTATAGTTAAGAAATAAGTTATAGTGATAGCCTTAGCTATAATGTAGCCAAAACCAAAAAACAAAGACTATCGTGATGCTTAGCCTAAGTAATTCCAAATTTACAAGTTACAACTACAGTAAAAGATCTACCGCCTGCCCAAATTTAACCTCATTGATACAGATTGGCTTCTCCTCCGATTAAATGCTGCACGCAGCGCCTTAACCAAAAATAATCCAGTTGCCCAAAATTTACTCAATGACCCTCTCGACCAAGATTCCACCAACACAATCCAAAATATACAAACAAATTCAACAATTTTACTGCAAAATTGTTGACTAGTCAAACTGCTTCCTAATTGAACGACGGATATATAGTTCCGTACACGAAAACTCTATGATTACGGTAGGGTGTAACACCAGCAGTTCAGAAATAGTACATGTACATGGATAACGGGAATGTAGCCTGAGAATATCACGACCCATGTGTTCTTCCACTAACTATTACAAGATTCCCACACCGTCCATTGTTATTATTGTCATCACCACTGTTATTTTATAAACTAACTAAACTATCTAATTAAGAAACTAAATCTTATCGTAAACCATATTTAAATCTTCTTAATTTTGTCGATACCTTTAAAAAAATCTGGAGAAAAAGAAAAGTCATGACGTCTCCATCCTAAGCATGGTTTGGGTAAGAATAATTGCACTCGATCCGATCATTAGTTGCAATTAACAAAGATTAAGATGTCTTAATTTTCGTATTATAATCGCTAATGCATACCATGTCTGCCTTGGTTAACGATGTCGTTTATTTCTATAAAACGAATCTAAATTTTAATAATCTTGGATTTCAATGAGAAAGGTTCGACAAGCCTCTAATTACATGGTTAACTAATGAATAATCATATCAAGTTTAAAGTTCTCGGCGATAATTAAATTAAATTATTTTAACCAAACTAGCTAGCTGGATTAGGACTAATGATCATGTACCTGCAGTCGGTAAAAATATACAGAGACATGTTATATGTGTACGTATGTTTTCGTTTCCTCGGCAAGTTTGAATTTTGAAAGCGAGCTCTATTTTCGTTTTTATTTTGAATTTTTTCATGTAAAATCTTTTTTACGTGATGTTAAGTTTCCGGTGAATAGGATCAGTTAAACGGTTGGGTTGAAATTTTGAAATTTCTCCAAGGTGAGCTAATCATTTTGAGTGACAAAGCATATTATCGTGATTAAGACCGTACAGTTTCTATTTTAATTAAGTCCTTTTTTTTTTCTTCTTCGTGGGTGTCTAAAGATTGGGGGAAGTGTTAATATTAAAAGGATAATGAATTTATTAATTGTTTAATTAGGAATATATTCTTAATTTGGTATTATTACTTAATAATCTGATTGATTAAAGAGATACCATACTCAACAAGGGTATCTGATTCGCCCTCACCAGTAAAACTAAAGATAAAAGGGTTTCTTTTGGCTTTTGGGGACGTTTTTCATGTTTTCAAGGTTCTTTTTCTTTTGGTAAAACTCCCTATTTCACAAATCTAATAGGAAGGACATTTTCTTTAAGACTTGACTTTGGCATTGATACGTTTCCTTTCTTTTACTCTTCTTTTTTTGCTTTAAAAACACCGTACATTCAGTGATACGCACCCTAGAGTAAACTGATCATGCTACCTATATATATACAAGTTCTGCACAAAATGCCAACATTTAGTCCTTTCATCTCCAAAAAAAGATTTTATATTGTTGCATGCACCTCAGTAACCTTTACCCGCAAGAAAATCAACTTAAACGGCTAATATGATTCCCAGTAAGAGATGCATCATTTTGGCTAAAGACACCGGCATCTCCACCTCATGTTTGAATAAAGAATGTCATGCCAAAGTCTTGAACCATCAA
Organism: Papaver californicum; assembly: GCA_023531435.1. Taxonomy (NCBI): domain Eukaryota; kingdom Viridiplantae; phylum Streptophyta; class Magnoliopsida; order Ranunculales; family Papaveraceae; genus Papaver; species Papaver californicum. The sequence continues at coordinate 19,736 of JAJJMC010026604.1, forward strand.
TACAGTTGTTTTTGGACATAATTGAAGTTTCAATCATTTTTATCATCAGTTAATTAAGTTTAATTAGGTAACGTAACAGTTGTTGCACATAATTGAAATTACATTTTTTTTTCTTCTACAAATAATTTGAGAGATGATAATTTAGAAGAAAAAGTCTATGGTTTTTTCTTTATGAATTTTATCATCATGTCATCAGCCTTTTAGTATTTATCTTTTCTGTGTAGCTAGCTAGCTCTGATTCTAGGCTATCCAGCAATCCCTACTTGACCCACTACCCCATAAGGATTGCACCTTGTTGCACCGGCAAAGCGTGCTTCCATGTCCCCTCCTTCCTCTGTCTTCTTTCGCTGTACTTCTTTTGTTAAATATATAAATTTAGTCCCCCTCATTTTAAATTCTTCAAAAGACAGTACATGAAGAGAGTCCTAGATGATGATGATGATGATGAAGAATGATGAGATGAGGAAGAAGGACAAGTTATAAAGATGCATGTGATCTATCTGATAACTCTTAGCAGACATGGATTTGGTTTTCGTTTTTGGTTTTGTTTCTTTCTTGCTTAAATTTATTATATATATAACATTTTTCATCAGCAAAAATATAAGAGTATATAGCATTTTTAAAGATATCGAATCTAATAATGTCTCGTTGTCTCTTTCTCCTCATTAGTGCCATTTCAATGGCGCCGTTTGGATATAGTCTGAACTATATCTCATGGATCTTCTTACAATATCTGTCAGCAGCTCAGCTAGCTTGCCTACAAGAATATAAATCACGTTCATACTTACCTCATCAGCCGCAGTGAGTTTGACACGTAAAAGCTGTACTACTACTACTATCGTTTATAACGTACTTTTCTTTTTGTTTTTGAGTCTAATGGAAGAGATGAGACATCCGGTCAAATGTATGTAGAACTCTACTGACAATACTGAATACTCTACCTCACGTTATTATGACGTTACCTTGTTTCGACCTTGTTATGTACAGTTTCCTGATGAAGAAGATGTCATATTATGTAATCTATACAGCATCAAAAAGAGCCATACAAATGTAGTCATGTCATGTATTCTATACCAGCAGCACCAAAAGAACACTTACATCACGTTTGATTCGATCTGACTTACGATCTGAATTCGATTGTCATTTTATTTAGTGTAAATCAGATGTTAGACTGTTTATTTTTTTTTATTTTTTTTAATATCTAATTCAAGTTTTAATCTGATTCATTTTATACGTAATTCGTTTAACACATATTTGACTGGAACAATATTCTATTGTTTTATTCATTTTTAAATCAACTATAATGAATCAGATTTAAATATAATAAATTAAATAAAACGGCTAGAAAAAAAATTAACAACCCATTAGCAAACCCATAAATAACAGATGTGGTTGTCTATAACAAGGCAAATGGCAGTAGGTGCGGAGCCAGTGTATAATAAGATTGTGCAGTTGTTATTCCTATCCAACTGGTTCCTAAGCTTAATTTCTCTTAGAAATTTAGTTTCTAAACTTTTTTTTACTTAGTTGTAACCCCTGTAAAACATTGCCTTCCCATAGAAAGATTTCTAGTTTTACCCCTGGACGACAGATGGTCATGCGAACGACTTAGGCAAACTCCATAAATACATACTGTACTACTTTAGTTTTTGGATGACAATCTTTTTTAAGAATGAAAAGTATATAGGGCTATCTGCAGATGTAACATAATAAGAAAAATTCAAAGTGTTTGAGATTGAATTTGATGACCTCAAGATTCATTAATTTCGCTATATTTACAGATGTCTTGATATAGACATTACACAATTTTCATGGGCCATTCGGGCAGATGCATGTGGGGATATCATATCTTCCCATAATAATAAAATCTGACTTGCACCAAAAATGATTGAATCCATTGCCTGACACTTTACAAACAAACACAAACTTATATTAATTTTTTGCTCTACTACCTTTGTACTAACAACATTTTTGATGTGTTTTATTGGATAAACTCAAAGATCTTCTCTCCTAAAAATGTACGGTTTAGATGAGTGACTTTCACCGCATAATAAGATGTGATCAATAAGAATAATTGAGAATGAGATAGAGATATTATGAATGAATTTTAAGACAACTATTAATGATAATAAAAAAAATAATAATAGTACAGTGTTTTTTTTTTATTTATTCATAAAAGAGAGAGATCTTTGATAGAGTGAGTGAGTGCATGTGATGTGATTCATGATAAACACAAACCTAAGCTGTCCATTTTGATGATTGTCTCTTCTCTGGTGTAGAGTAAGAACTCAATCCATGATTCTTTCTGTATCAGCAACATAATTTTGATTAATTTATTACTCAATATCTGTACTTGTCTGGAACTCTTTTAAAGCATCTCTTTCACATATCTTGAATTACATTGGTTTAGACTCTGAGATTTGTTTGGCATGCTTCTCTCACCCACAAATTTCTTTATTAATATTTTCTCTTTCTAGAGAATCTTAAATTCTTTCTTTCAGTTTTATTTATTTAATGTAATATGTTTGCAGCTGAACTGTACTTTTTTGTTCATAGAGCTTGACGACGATGATGATGTTTTTATGAGAGATAGTTTACTTATAATTATTTATAAAGTGGGTTTTGAAAGATAAGTAACTCAGTCTCTGTATATAAACTTTTGGGTGGTTCTTTCTTTCAAACAAAACAAATAAGAAACAAAGAAAGAAGAGTGTTTTTCAGTTTCCTACTTTCCTCAATCAAAGTTTTTGATATCTTCATAATCATCATCATCAACAACAAAGTTATCAGATAGATTCTTCTTCTTATCTTAACACAGGTTAGTGAGTGTGTAGAAAACAGTTTTTCTTTTTCTGTATCAACTTTTGTCTGAAGATCATCATCTAAGAATTAAACCCTGGAGATCTATCTATAAATATTTTTGAATTACCTATTTTAAAACTCTGTTTCAGAAAACCTCTGTTTTTTTTCTTTTTGTTGGTTGGGTTTTCACAACTTCTTTTGGTGCATGATTCTGTAATTTTATGGAGTTATCAGAATAGTTTGTTGATATTTAGAGTGCCCCATCATTTAAATCCTTTGAATTTCATTAGAATTGTTGGTTTATTTCAACATGCATGTGTATATATATAGAAGAACAGAGTATACTTTTAATCAAGCAGATCTCTCTACATTTTATGATGTTTCAGAATTTTTCAGTTACAGTCTCTAAAAAAAAACTGTGGTTTTTATGTTTAACAGGTGGTGAGAATCAAGAGTTATCATTTTCAAAGGAAGAAAAGTTCTGATTTTGGGTTGATTCCTAAAAAAGAAGAAGAGATTTTCATTGGGTTTGATTACAAAGAAATTAAGGGTTTTAAAATGGAGAGCAGGCTTTTGCAGCCATATGATAAAGAATGCATGAAGATGGCTATGCTAAAACATGAAGAAACATTTAAAGAACAGGTAAATTTCTTTTTAAGTATTTTTCATTATTTAATGATTTTTCTGTATTTGAGTACTTTCAATTTCAAGACTAGTTTTGGAAAATTCTAAGTATGTGGAGTGATTTTTTTGTGCAGGTATATGAACTTCATCGTCTATATCGAATTCAAAAGATGTTAATGAACAACCTGAAAACCAACCACCAAACTCATGGTTATAATGCCAACTATACTACTTATGATGAACATCAAAAGCCACGACGAAAGCTCGAACGTCCGCTCGACTTAGAACGTCCAGCGGAAGAGTATGTTATGGAAGAAGGTGGAAATAATAATAACGGAATGTTAGAGACTGAAGATGTGAATGATATTGAATTGACATTAGGATTAGGTCCAACAAGTTTTCGACAACAACAGCGTAAGAAGGATGATACATCACTGAATTCAGATACCGGACCGAGTTTTTCTTCATCTTCAAATGAATCAAGCTATGATCAAAGGAGAAATACTAACAACAATGCACGTAAACGGGGAGATAATAACCGTGAAGAACAACAACAGTTCAGTGCAGGCAACAACAAATGGGGAGGACTCATGAACAACTGTGATGTTGATGAACAGCTGAGACAAAAACAATCTCCTTGGCTTTTTAGAGTTATGAGTCTAAACATGACCTGAAATTGAATTCACATCTCCTCTGTTAGTTCTTTAGTTTGATCATCATTCCATGGGTTTGGATTTCTTCATCTACTAACTCATGAAATCTGTCTGTGTGATAAGTTTTTTCTTTTCTAGATTTTAGTTTTTAATGGGTGATTATTGTCACTTAAAAAACAACTTACCCTGCTTCCTTTCTTCGCTACATTTTCTAGCCCATTTTATATAGCTAGCTAATTTTATCAAAGCCTATGGAATTATGAGAAGGTCTCTGAAAATGCTAACTTTGGCAGACATTTTTGGTGTTCATTTGGAATTGGGACCCTTTTTTTTTCGAAGCATTTCTAGTGACATTGTAAAGAAACAAGATAATTGAACTTGTTATGTTTTTACCCTTGTGTCTTACTAGTATTTTGCTATTAGAACTAAGCACCAAGAGTAATTTAGTATTCAATAGACATTTTCTGTGAAATTTGAGCACAAACAACCTGAAAAATCATATGAATTGCAACAGCAGTCTGGAGCAATAGAAAAACAAGGTCCTGCAAACTTCCATATATAGTGGAAACAGCATAAAAGTACATGGTTGATTTTCTTTTAGTGTGCAACAATAATAAGATAATATACACAGAATGATGTAATAGCAAACAAACTGCGGCAGTATACTCAGATGTATCGAACTGTAAGGTAAAGAAAGACCAAGAAGAATCAAGAGATGGAATGTCTTCGATCTTTGTTGGGTCTTGTCCGGCCAGGAGGCTTCAATATATCAGTCCGTACAAGACGGCCGAGTTTTTTAGACACTGTATTTATGAATGATTTTCGAGGCAATGGTGGCTTATTACTACTAGATTGTGGTGGAGTGCTCATTGCTGATGTTGAATCTCCCCCTGTTTGTCTCTCATATTCTTTTAATCGCATTTTCACCTTGGCTAACTCAAGTTTTAGTAGGTCGTTTTCTTTTTGTAACCTTGAAAGTTCATCAGAGGGTTGGTGGTTATCCGCAGAGTATATGTTCACTTTGCGTGGTGGAGCCGGAGATTCCCCACCCATGCCCTCTCGTAGACGTTGCTGCTCATAGTAAAGCACTTGAACCACAGTTTGCACAGGAAGCCGCTCATTTTGAGCTGCATGAGCACATGCTCCTCGTGATAGCTTTTGACAGTCCATTAAGCTGCAAACTTTCTTCCTTTCCATGTCACTCAGGGTGGGATGAGCCTGGTAACAGCATAAAAGGATTTGTAATTTCAGATGCTACTGGGTACAATTATCAGCCAATTTTATCTCTATGTTATTTTGAGTTCTTAAGTTTAACCTCTTAATTCATTCTTAAGGCCGACATAGATTTCTAACAACTACAGGAATGAGTACACCGCGAACCTGAGTAGCCAGAGTTATTTTATTATCCCTGCTATGAGCACTCTAGCATATGGCCTATAGTAAGAAAGTTGAGAAATGTCATATGATTGAGCAAGTCGGAAGTAATCTCTATATCTAACATCCAACTTCCTTAGCAGGACATGGCTGACTCCAAGTATAAAAATGGTTGAAAGGGAGCATTATGATGCATGTAACAAAATTTGATGAGAAAAATCTGATATATTACCTTCAAATAGATATCTACAGCCCTGTAAATTCCATCCTCAGTTATTCTTGCTTGTTCGGGGATTAGTTCTGCTAGGCTGATGAACCTAGAAACTGTTAAATTTCGGTCCGATGCTACTTCAGCAAGATAACTCTCCATTAGCTTCCCAACTCGTTCCATATCACTCGGCAGAGGTGAAACATACTCATCATCAAACCCGGTACCATCCATTCCATATTCAAGGTAATTCATCATGATACGCTGTACAGTGTCGACGTCAAATAATGTATCACCAGTGAAGGAATATGATGGAATCAAGAGATCGTCCAACACTGCCTGTCCGAGTTGCTCTCCTATTCTCTTTTCAAGATCAAGACGGCAAGCAACAGTTGTCTCAAGAAATATTGAGGCACGTAGAAGCATCGAAAGAAAGCTAACCGACATGGTATTCTTCTCCACAGGCAAAAGAGCCACAATGGTCTCCAATACAACCCGCTTTACGTGCTCTTGTCTCGGTTCAATTTTCTTCCTTCCTTTTCCAAATATATCCTGCATTGTGATGTCAGTTTAAATCAACATTTAAAATCTACTTGACAAAAGTAAAGATATTTTCTTTTGCAATTCATAGTAGTTTCTCACCAAACCTCGAAATGATTTCTGCGCATATAACATGAGTATCGGACCAAGCTCATATTGCTTAAAGCCTTTTGTCATCATTGTCGTGATAACCCTCTGGAAGATATCGATTCTAAGAACCGTTAAATCTTCGGACCACCAATGTACAATAGGCTTAGGTTGAGGAACAGATGAAGAATTGACATTCTCGTAGTTATTCTCGGTTTTTCCAAGCAACGAGAATTGGTTATCTTTGCATGCCATATGCACTATAGTGTCTATGCATCGGCTCACCAGCTTAATCTTCTCTGCCATTGGGATTAAGTTTTCCGCTAGATGTAGCACCGTGACTGCACCCGAAAGGCTCTTTAATGCTATATCATTCAGATAGGACTCCGTTCTGCTCACCAGATTCCCAGCTGTGTAATCCTCGGTCATCTCCAGATACTCGGCCGCACACCTGAGCATGCTTATGTTTTCAATACCAATCTCAAAATTTATTCCATAGCAGAAATTTGACACCAATTCAAAAGCTTCTGCTCCACCAGGAATATCGTGAATTTCTACATCAGAGACATCTGCATCAGTAGCTCCTGAGACTAGTTTCCTTATATATCCTGACTTTGAGACTAATGGATACTGCAATCAAGGTATACACTAGATCAAATCCAATTCAAGTACAGAATTTGATTCCACGAGAACCAAAACAACCATCATAAATGGGATCGAAGCATATGTATATGCAAGAAAACTAAAACAGAAAGTATAGACCTTATGAAGTGAAAATGAAACTTCTCCAACATGAACTGTAACATCACTAGGTATCTCTTGGGAGAAAATCCTGTAAAAATTCAGGATAATATCATTTTACAGAAAGATCATACTATTCAATTTGAAGAGCAGAAAAAAACTTAACAATTGTTAAAATTCAATTGAGAAAGAAATCAAACCAGTCACTAGTTCTTTCCATTGCTGCAGAGAGTTTTTCATTCTTTTTAGCAAACAAGGCATTAAGAGATGTTTTTGCAGTTTCTTCTTGATCAACTTTCCCCATGGCTGCTGCTGCTTAACCTTTCTTGATTACTTCGGTCATGTCATCTTATGCTGCCTAAAATGAAGAACAAGTAGGAGTGTAGAAAGTGAGGAAGTAAAGAAATTGAGTTTTTGCTCTTCCCTTTCCAATGTTATCATGAAACACCATCATTTTTGTGAATCATAACTAATTAACAACAATGAATTAGAATCTTAGCCCACAACAAACTACAAAATGTAACAATCATTCAGAAGAAACAATACCTGGGTTACAAGAGGTCATTTGGCAATTTCAAAAGTAGTGGTGTTCTTAGTAATATGTAAGCAGAATGCAAGGGTAAATTCACAATGGTTGGATGTAGTTAAGTATTGTGTGGTGATATGATAAAGCATTGGGATTTTCTTGTCTCATTGAATCTTAGAAGTTGGGATGAGTTTCCATATTTTCATCCTTCGATACATATGAATTGATTCTGTGGTCGTGTATTTTCGACCACAAATGCACAAAGGAGGGATATACACAATCGCATATCTCATCTTTCTTCTCTTATTGTATTCTTTTACAATGTGGAATCTTCTACGGGCATTTTTTCGTGCGAGAGGTGTGTGTATGTAGTATTGCCGAATCATTTGTTCGTAGCCTACATGGATGCTCACTTGCTATTTCACCTGTCCCTGTTAAGCTTCTATTAGCGAGTGTTATTGTGTTAATGACACTTAGTCCTCTCTAGCAGTGTTGCTGGAGAGGGTTACTATTAGCCACTAGGAAATAGAAATCACTAGTCCTAGTCGCATTAAATAGACAGTGATACTATCGATCAGTGACTGATTCTAGTTCATCTAATTCTGTTGCTGTATAGAAATAAAACACTGCTTTCCATGAGAATCGAAGTACTCTATAAGAGTAGGCACTATAGGAGCTAGTTCATGCTTCACCACATAGCAGCAAAATGCCAAATACTATGACAGTCAAGGGATAGAGAGAAATCTGGCGTTTTTCTGCGAGCTTCCGTAACTCTGTGGAAGTTCATTAAGAAAGTTTCCCTAGAGGATACTTAGGGGGAATTATATAGGACGCTCAGATCTCAAAAAATGGATGGATGCTCAAATTTGAGCATTTATCCATCGCTGCAAAATGCTTTTATCGTACGACGGAACTTCTGTCGCACAATAAAATTTGTGTCGCATGGTCTGGGCGTTACCGCTATGCGCCAATGGTTTAGCTGCTTGATAGTTTATTCGTCGCTCCTATTTAATCTAACGGGTATTAGTCAATCTCCTATGTAAACCCATCTCTACCATCTATTCAACTCACACCTTCTTTATATCTCCTCCTCAAATAAATTTCTTTTATTTTGTTTTTTATTTTTCACAACCTCTGAACTCGGAAACATGGCTTCATCATCCCAAGCTCGATCATTCTGACCAATACATGAACCCGCTAAGTGCACTAGACAAGAAGACGGTTTAATTTGTAGAAATTGTGTTTTATTAGAAATACAACATGTCCATGGTAATTTATGGGATAACAATCATGAATTTTTTTTTACGCAGACACCAAAAACCCTAACAACTGCTATAATAGTTTGAAGTTTCATTATACCCAAATTAGCAGAGAAGTGACCTATTATGTTCCCCTAATTTGTGAAGGTTATTGATACAAAAAGACTGGTGAAACGAAGGCTGGTGAGGTAAAAACAACTCAAAATTTTGAATTCAAATATTGATTTTGTTTAGATCTTTAAACCAATTTTGTTTTGCAGATTGCAACAACGGTGAATTGGAGAGGAATATCAAAGAAGAAAAGGTCGAATACGAAAATTGTTTCCTCATCCTTAAGGTAGTGAAAAAAAAATTAACCTTGTTTTTTTGGATGCCCCATCTCCACCACCTACTGAAAAGGGAGGCTACCAAGTAGACCACCAATTTTTACATTTTGAAACATGATAGATAATTTCTTGCGTTAACTTTAATCAGCGATAAAAGCAGACAAGTATAATCCTTGGATAATCTTTAATTGAGATTCTTGAATCATATGGATGATTCATGTATAACTTATTTGTACTTTGATTATAAAAGATAAATCAATATAATGCAGGAAAAAAAGATAAAGCAAGACACCATAATTTTATTAACGAGGAAAATTGTGAAGGCATTTTAAAGCACCTACATAACGAATATAAACACAATTATTAAATTATACATATTTTTAAACTAATAATAATAATTAACCAAATGATAATTTTAAAATTATTATTGCATTAACACGGTTATTCGATAGCAACTTCCCAAGAGGTCACCCATCCTCTGACTACTCTCGGCCGAGCAGGCTTAACTGTGAAGTTTTTTTCACAACCCAGGATTTCCTTGACCAAGGATAGTCAAGTATACCCATCATGTCTCGGTGTTAGTTTCTGATATATAATTACTTGTATTCCAATCGGCCAACCACAACCGAATATTGGGTGTTACAATCTCACGCTCATAGATTGGAGCGGTCCCTAGCTCCGGAATATACAAGCCTGGATCTCCGATGTTCCTGCCTCTCATGAGACAAGCACCTGGCCCCACCTGTCCAGCGTACTCTATCACCCTCGACAAGTGACCCTTCATCGACTATGATACTATTCATAATACCCGACCCTCCACTGATATTGTCCCCTATTTAGCCATTACGGTCATCCAGCGGTGTGGAGTTTTCAACGGGCACCGCTGCAGTTATCCAGCAACAGCTTCCCGAGAGGTTATCCATCCATGGGTTTCTCCTGGCCCAGCATGCTTAACTTTAGATTTCTTTTCAACTCTAAAGCCAATTTTATTAGAAAAGCCTCAGTATAACATAGCCTAAGTGTTAGGACATATAATTACTTATATTCTATTCGACCAACCGCTGTCGAATATTGGGTATTACAAGATGTATTATTTACCATTGACAATATTTTGTGGAGTTTTTCATTTTCCCATCTAGATAATTTAAAAGCCTTTGAAAATCTTAAGTTTAAAATTACATTTTCTTTCCATTTATCCCAGCAAAACCTAATTGATGAACCACTTCTTATGTCAGTTGTGGTAATCTCCTCAATGACATGTTTCTTTTTTTTTTGAATTCCATCCAAGATACCAAGTTTCTTCTTTTGAATTCCACCCCAAATACCTTTTCTTCCTTACGATGTTTTTGTATCCTTCAGCCACAATTGACATGTTATAAAAAAAACAAAAAATTAAAACAAGAAGAAGTTTATTACTTACAAGTCCAAACAGCTAGGTAAAAAAGGAAAAGAAAAACTTTTATCTCAATACCAATGATATGGGTTTTGAACTCAAGTCGTTAGTATCAACCATCGTCACATAAGCATACCAACTTTACCAGTGAGTTGTGGCTACCATGTAATCATCAGATAATCATCAGGTCGTTATTACTTACCATGTACTACAGTGACATGGTAAAATTCAGCTTTACCGGTTAATTCGTCATCTCCGAGAACAAAAAGAAAATAAAAAAAATAAGTACGTCCTAAAAGCATCTGCAATCGTCGAGTAAACCGACGATCAAAGATTATATTTAATCGATAGCCGTCGAAAATGAGTCACAGTCGTCGATCATATTTGATATTTAGTCGAGGAAAATCATTGTTCCAGATTAAATTTAGTCTCTGATCGACGACTATAAATTATAGTCGCGCGTTATTTTAAGTTATCGCCTGTTACCGAGCGATTGTGCAAAAGCTCGTTTAAAAATACGGACGTAGAGTTGGCATTCCGCCAGGTGAAACGAAATACTAAACGTCCGCTCCTCAACACGATACTCTGGATGCTCGCCCTACTCATAAGAGAGGTTCCGACTTACCGCTCTAAAAATTCAAACACGGGCGAGATAGTAAATCTGAGTTTACAGTTGGGCGCGATAGCAGGGACTCGCCTGGATCTGGGCGAGCATCCATAGATTCGTTGGTGGTAGGGAGAGGTAATATCCCTACGTTCATGTGACCGTTAATACTTCAGTTCAAATGTTACCGTTGTAATTTAACGGTTATATTTTTACCCTTTATATATGGGATAGAAGACCAATGGCATTTTACTGAATTCATACATATTTCTGTGAAAAATCTAAAGTTGGTTCTTATTTGTAATCAATTAGTAAAATGCCACCATCAAAAACACGAGGTCCAAATTTTTCGTCTTTTGAAGATGTTACAATGTGTAGAATTCATTTGTCAATTTCTCAAGATTCTAGCATTGGTACTGATCAATCTGAAGATCAATTATGGTCACGTATTCTACTCCGGATGAAAGAAGATATACCTACTATGCCAGCACGTAGTTGGACCTCCCTTCAGAAACGATTTCAAATTATAAGTAAAGATGTTGCGCTATTGTCTGCAAAGGAGGCTGAAGTAGAAAGGGAACATCATACTGGTTGGGGCCCTGAAAATAAGGTAACTACTCGTTTAATTATGCTTATTACATTAATCCATATGATTGTATATCCTTTAACATATTGAATTGAAAAACCAGTTTGCAGAAGTCCGTAGGCTTTTCAAGGAAGCCACTGGTCGAAGTTTTAAGCATGAAGATTGCTACACAGTTATGCTAGAAAATATTAAATATTCAAGAAGGTCGACATTTGTTTTCGATTCATCACAAGCAGAGTCTGATTACGACAATGAATCTCAGGACGTACAGGACACACCAGACTTAAGCCTAGATGGTCCAACCGCCTTTGACGACCTAGGAGATATCCCAAACACAGTAATTCGTCCAATGCGCAAAAAAGAGGCGAAACGACAAAAGACAAAAGGGAAAGCAAAATTTACTGAACAACAGGAATTAATGGAAAATATTTATAGAGAGCAACAAAGCTTCAACGCCAAATGTATGGAATAAAGAGATATGAAGATGGCACAAAGAGATGCTGAGTTTGCAGCAAAATCAGCTAATGATAAAGCAAAGTTTGAAGCTAAATTAGCTGATTCAAATGCAAAGTTTGCGGCAATACAAGCTAGGCAAGAAGCAGAAGAGGAATTCCGTATAATGACGATGGATCTTTCACAAATGGATGTTGTATCAAGACAGTACATAGAACTGAGGAAGGGTGAAATTTTGAGGAAAAGATTAACCCAATCATAGATGCCATTATTTTTTATTATTGTCATATTGTTTATTTAATTTTATGGATTTATTTAGAAATTTCAGTTTAGTTTAATACCAATAGATTTTTGTTTTTAACGGGTAATAATTTATTGGATTTATTTTTTAAAATTACTTCAAAAACTAGATGCGCTCGAAAGATAAATGTAAATGTAAACGTAACTAATAAGTGTAGTTACAACACATTCAGCCAAAAATCCCATAAAAGTAATCATTCATCCCCAACAGATGACCATATGTGTTCGATCAAGTCATTTCTCAAACGAACCCCAGTTTGTTTATCGAATAATGCACGTCTGTGTTGGTCCTTCACCATTCTTGAAAGTTGAGAAGTGTTGTCCCTTGAAATGACACATGGAGCACCATGGCTTCGTTGTTCATAGTCATGCGGCCAGTCATCGGGAATACGTTCATCCTCCACTATCATATTATGTAGAATAATGACAGTTTTCATTATATACGCTAACACGTCAGGATTCCACATTCTAGCGGGTTGTTTGATAATTGCAAATTGACTTTGTAATACCTCGAACCCCCGTTCAACATCCTTTCGACAACCTTCCTGCATAGTTAAAAATTTTTGTTTCTTTTGTGAATCAGGATGTTTTATGGTAGTCACAATAGTTGTTGTCTCTGGGTATATTCCATCCCCAAGATAGTACCCCATATTATGTTGATTTCCATTGACCTCAAAGTTAACTGCCGGTGCTTTACCGTTGATAAGTTTTTTAAAAATATACGACCGGTTCATCACATTGATATCATTGTTTGAACCCGGCATACCAAAAAATGCATGCCAAAACCAAAGATCATGCGACACCACTGCCTCCAAAATAATACTTCCGCTACCCTTGTAAGCGGTATAAGCCCCCGACTCAGCGGAAGGGCATTTGTCCCATTTCCAATGCATGAATCCACACTACCAAGCATACCTGGTAATCCCTTTTTTTGGTTTTCATCTAGGAGGAGTTCAACATCACGCTGAGTTGGTGTCCTCAAATATTCTTTTTCGTATAGTTGGACTATAACCCTGCAAAATCTGCGGGTTGCTTCCAAAACTGTAGTTTCCCCAATACGTAAATACTCATTGATTGCATCTGCAGCACACCCGTACGCTAACATTCTAATAGCTGCAGTAATTTTTGTGTGGAGGGTTAAGCCTGGAACACCACAGGCATCATTTTTTTGCACAAAATAACTATTTACCGCAACAACATCACCCAATATACGGTTGAATAACTCTCGACGCATTCTGAACCTTCTGTGAAATACATTCGGTGGAAACGTCGGGTTGTTGCAGAAATAGTCTCTCCATAAACCTTTGGCACCTACATCACGTTGTCTTGGTATTTTTGTACGTGTGTGTGGAGGGTTCATATTTGACAACATTAAACCAGCAGTAACTGCTAGGTTATTACTGTTCGCTTCAAGTGAACTTTCATCTGATGAGTAGTAACTCTGTTATCATCATCGTTTAATGAACCAGAAGAAGAAGAAGTATAAGAAACATATTGAGGAAAACTAGAAGAGGAAACATAGTTGTCTATATGATTTACATAGTTTGCCATTTTGTTTTCTTTTGGAATTTTGTGAGCAAGAGCTAATGATAAACTCGGTTTGTAGTGATGGAGAAGCCAGTGTGGTTATTTATAATAGAATAGTAAAACAAAATTTTGAATGCAAAGATTATTTTTCAGATTTGTCAGAGATATTTTATGTAACT